>JAFLJL010014510.1:10000-18811 GCA_018398815.1 Conus ventricosus | reverse complement strand
ATGAAGTAAAATAAGCTCCTTTCGCTTCTCTCACGACAAGCCAAGTCTAGCCACCCGCGTTTCTCGCGCGCGTCTCTGCAACTTGTTTTGAGCCTGCTGCAGCTCTACAGTGTTATCGCATGATCCGCTGGAGACTCGAATAACAAAATTGTATGCAGATGCGGAAAAACGTCACCATCATGCTGAATCATATGAAAATAGGTCAATCTACTGTCGATTTACAAAACAAAAAACACACCAAAAACACACAAAACGAAAGAAAAAAAATTACAAAAAACAAACAAACAAACACCACCTCCCACGGGCGTTGTTGCCGGTGAGCGTTCGGGAGAGAGGGGGGCCCTCACTTCCTGCCTTTCTGTCACAGCCTGTGGTCTTGTCATGCACGACAGAAGGGCATTGAGCGCTTGACGTTGCCAGTAGCGTGCGGAACGTTTGGGACGGCATCGAGTTCGTTCGGTCTGCGTTGATTCTGAGGTACGGGAATATTTAGTTTCATTTTGTGGATCGTGGTAAGCCAGTGTATTAGTTCTCCTCTCTCTCTCTCTCTCCTCTCTCTCTCTCTCTCTCTCTCTCTCTCTCTCTCTCTCTCTCTCTCTCTGACGACAAACTTCAAACAATAATCTAACATACTGGAATGACATACCTATGTATATACAGCTATCTGATACTACCTTTTGACAAATGCGGGTTGTACGATGTGCATATATCATTATTTTGATTAGTACTACTGATAATTGATGTAAATCCTTTCTACTTTTCCTCTTTATCCATTCCTCCATTTGATCAGTTTCGCAGTGACATCCTCTCTCTCTCTCTCTCTCTCTCTCTCTCTCTCTCTCTCTCTCTCTCTCTCTCTTCTCTCTCTCTCTCAAAGCCAACTGTATAGTACAACTGACCATACGATTACACCGTATGCATCAGATCTAAGTTATGTGGGTGTTTTTTTGTTGTTGTTTCTAAGAAGGCTTTGGACTCGCTGAACAAAATACGTTGTGAAATTTGCTGAGGAATGTTACCCTTACAGGTAGATTATAGACAGCTCTTCAAGGGTTACATGACACTCACTGGTTGATATGTTTACCCGGATTTTGAGATTGTTTACTTAGCCCGCATTTTTTTTATATAAATAAGTTGGCTTTTGAATGATCAACCACCAGAAAACATGGAAAACAAACGTTCCCACAAGACACTATTTTTTTTTAATAAATAAGTTGGCTTTTATATGATCAACCACCAGAAAACATGGAAAACAAACGTTCCCACAAGACACTATTTTTTTTTATATAAATAGTTGGCTTTTATATGATCAACCACCAGAAACATGGAAAACAAACGTTCCCACAAGACACTATTTTTTTTATATAAATAAGTTGGCTTTTATATGATCAACCACCAGAAAACATGGAAAAAAACGTTCCACAAGACACTATTTTTTTATTAAATAATTGGCTTTTATATATAAACCCCCAAAAACGATGAAAACAAACGTTCCCACAGACACTATTTTTTTTTATATAAATAAGTTGGTTTTATATGAAACCCCAGAAAACATGGAAAACAAACGTTCCACAAGAACTATTTTTTTTTATATAAATAAGTTGGCTTTTGATAACACCACAAAAAAGGAAAACAAACGTTCCCACAAGACACTTTTTTTTTATAAAAAATTAGTGGCTTTTATATGATCAACCACCAGAAAACATGGAAAACAAACGTTCCCAAAACTATTTTTTTATTAAATAAGTTGGCTTTAAAACCACCAAAAACATGGAAAAACAAACTTCCCACAAACACTATTTTTTTATATAAAAAGTTGGCTTTATATGATCAACCACCAGAAAACATAAAAATTTCCACAAGACACTATTTTTTTTATATAAATAAGGCTTTTATAGACAACCACCAAAACAGGAAAACAAACGTTCCACAAGACACTATTTTTTTATATAAATAAGTTGGCTTTTATATGAAACCACAAACATAAAACAAATTTCCCACAAGACACTATTTTTTTATATAAATAAGTTGGCTTTTATATGATCAACACCAAAAACATGGAAAACAAACGTTCCCACAAGACACTATTTTTTTATAATAAGTTGGCATTTGGAATGAACAACCCCAGAAAACATGGAAAACAAACGTTCCACAAGAACTATTTTTTTTATACAAAAAGTTGGCTTTTATTGATCAACCACCAGAAAACATGGAAAAAAGGTTACAATGACACTATTATTAAAATAAAAATAATAAACCACAAAAAAATAAAAAAAAAGTTACAAAATTTTTTTTAATAAATAAGGTTAATGATCAAACCAGAAAACAATGGAAAAAAAGTCCCACAAGACACTATTTTTTTATATAAAAAGTGACTTTTGAATGACAACCACCAAAAAACATGGAAAACAAACGTTCCACAAGAACTATTTTTTCTAAAAATAATTGCATTGAAATCAAAACCCAAAAACATGGAAAACAAACGTCCCACAAACACTATTTTTTAATTAAACATCAGAATATAACACCAAAAACATTGAAAACAATTCCAAAAAGAATTTGTTTATAGATAATTGGCTTTTAATGAAAACCAAAAATCATGGAAAACAAACGTTCCAAAAAACTATTTTTTTCAATAAATAAGATTGGTTTTGAAATAACCACCAAAACTGAAAACAAAGTTCCCAAAGACATTTAATCAAAAAATAAATAAATAGTTGCTTTGAAGATTAACCACCAAAAAATGGAAAACAAACGTTCCCACAGAAATTTTTTTAAAATTTTATTAAATAAGTTTGGGTTTTATGATCAACACCAGAAAATGGAAAACAAACGTTCCAAGAACCATTTTTTTTATATAAAAAGTTCAGCTTTTGATAATAAACAACTGAACAGAAAACAAAGTTTCCCACAAACCTATTTTTTTTAATATAAATTCTTTTGAATGAACAAACCAAAATTGGAAACAAGTTCCACAAGACACTTTTTTTTTATATAAAAAGTTGCTTGAATGATCAAACCACCAGAAAACATGAAACAAACTTCCCAAGACACTATTTTTTTATATAAATAATTGGCTTTTGAATGATCAACCACCAGAAAACATGAAAACAAAGTCCCACAACACTATTTTTTAAAAATAAGTGGCTTTTTATACAACCACCAGAAACATGGAAAAAAACGTTCCCAAAGACCTATTTTTTTTTATTTTTCATGACTATGCTGTTTTTTGAGGGAGCATCCGTAAATGAAAACAGAAAAAACTTGATTTTTTATTATAATTGTTTGAATGATCAAACACAGAAAAAGAAAACAAATTCCCAGCAATTTTTTTTATATAAATAATTGGCTTTTGATGACAACAGAAAAAATGGTTAAACATTAAACAATAATTTTTATATAACTAGCATTGTGAAACACGACAGCAAAACTAACATATTTTATTCACTTGCGAACAGCACTTCCCGTCATTTTAGATTTTCTGTGTGTTATCGGGTTTGTCAAAAGAAAGTGACTGTGATCTGGTAGTTATCTGGGTAGAACATGGGTACATGGGGAAGGAAGTAAGTTATACTCCTTCAAATATATTGACTTTTTTGCATCAAACCGAAATTAAATGTGTGCTTTCGACAGAGCCATGTATAACTGGGGAGAGGGGGTGTATTGAATGCTTGGAGCATTGGGACAACTTCTGCTGACGATTCATTGTTCTGAAGCGATTGGCTTGAACATCGAGTCTTTCCTGATGTATGCAGCCAAATATCCGGGGTGTTGTAGGACAATCAGAGAAGATAACGGTGCGTTTTGTTTGGCAATATTTGCCCAAAAGGGTGCCTCTCTACATTTCCTTCATAGGGGCATATGATGAGACTGCCAAGATACCCACTGAGAGTTAGAAAACCATTAAACATGTTTATTAAAACACTGGATTTCCATCATAGTGGCATATGATGAAGACTGCCAGATATCACTTTTGCGCTGTGTGTTAGAATATTACCCAGTAACTGTATTATAAACACTGGTTAAAAAAAATATATTCAGCTGCAATGGAAGTTTATGGAGACAAACTTATGATATGCTGTTACTCGGACAACATGAATAGAAATCAAAAATGGAAGACGTTACAGAATTAGATTTTTTGGTGCTGAAAACGGATTTGTATTGTTTGGATCAATCAGGAAGTTAGAAGTGACTCTGCTGTCCCTTAAAATTTAATCTGTCTTACACTGTTACAACTGTCTCTTCCATATAAACGAAATAGAAAATATGCTGGTTATGTTTCTCATTAAAAGTATTTCTCGGGCTAAACAATGCATCTCAGTACCATAAAGAACTGGCATTCGAAGTCTTCGTGCAGACTGAGAATTAGTCCTCTTAACTCTAAGAATGTGACAGAAAATGTTGTACATTGAGGATCAGGAATGAGATCTTTTGCCTTTTACTGTGCCAAAAAGAAACTGAAGCGACAGTTAATGGTCTTTTTCATTGCTCATGGTGATTTAGTGTGAAGTAATTAATGTTTGTTTTCCTTCTTTATTCTGGAGAAAAATTGACGATTCAAGGTATTCTTAATCCTGTGAATGAAGAAACAGTGATGTGATGTGTTATCTCTCACTTACATTATAACAGACCAAAATAATACGAAATTGAAAAAAAATTATATATCTATATGCCTCGAACACACACAGATTAGAGTGAGAGGGAGAGAGAATTGCGATCGAATGCGAATTTTATATTCAGATAAAGGCCGAGCCCCTTACTGAAGGGGTGATACCATGCATTACACATGTTATAAATACTCTCATGAAGGGAATATGCAAGGAAAAAAAAGCAAACATATATGCACAATGCAATGATATCAAGAATAAAACGGTAACGCAGCCTTTGTTGCGCTTTATAATGTACCGAGAAAGATTTAAGGAGTGTATGTTCATTTCTGATGCGAGGAGTAAGTCAGTCTAAAGTACAGGTTCAGAAAATACTTTGGCTTAATAAATTTTCACTCTAAGGTCATGAAAGCTGGACAGCAAAAAAGAAATGGACTTCAATCTTCCCTGTCCAGATTGACATAAAGCGGATATCATTTAATTTTCACTGATGGTTCTGTACCTAAAACGATGACACGCAATGTCAGAAAACACCAAATCGAAAACTTACTCAGGCCTCTTAACATATCTTTCATATCCAATTTTAATGTACGGTTTCTTTCATATGCGTTGTTTTAAAGAGTCTGTATTGCGCAAATCTGTCTCTACTATAGATGTTGATCATGCCAGTCCTGCCATTGCAGTCAATTACGCTTTGTTTAAAACATTTCAAATATTCCTGGTATATTTTCAACTCCTTGGTTGTTCTCAAACATACCCCCCCCCCCCAAAGCCATAAGATGTTAAGGCACTGGCGAACATTAGATAACCAGGTCTTCATAGCCATTTGCAATCACTGATTTTCAACACTTTGTAAGCTTTAAGTGGTATTATGTTTCTCTCCATTCTAGTTATTTCAGCAGTATATAAGACATTTCAAAAAACGAGTGAACATAGATTGGTTATCGTCCAAGCTCACCATATAATAGATAATTCGGTGTTCGAATTGTCTACATTTTAAAATCTTTTTCATTGATACAATTTGGACTTTTTCTATTTCTACACTTTTCTCAAGAGCCCCAAATTTCCGCCTTATTGTAATATTGGCTGCACTGAGAATCAAATAGCTTTGGAGAACACTGAAATTGCATTACATTCAATATATATAACGTGTGAAGTATAACAGCGACAGACTCTCTTTGCTCTATTTGAGGTCTTGGCATACCAAAAGTGAAAATTATCTGGTTGTGAAAATAAAACCAAGATACTATATGCATTGGCAACCAGAATATATTGACTTCCATGAACCCATCTCTCAGTTCGAGCCAAATATCCACCTTTACGGAACTCATTAATATTAGTCTTATTCTTATTTACTTTTTAATTCTACTCTAGATGCTGCGGATTACAAACTATTCAATTGTCTTTGAGACCAAACAACAGTTGTTGTCATTAAAATAATGTCGTCAGCCAAAATGCCCCAAGACCAAAGATCCCTCCAAAGGTCAACGTGACTCCCTTGACTACCATTTTGAATAAATTTCCATGGAGCTTGTTCATTTTTGAACAAGGAAAACAAAACTGGACTGCTAGACATCCCCTTGCTTAACTCTCTGGTACACATGACTTAATCTGATTAATTTTGCTCCAGATCTGAACCCTAGCTTTCACTCTTCACCTATACATACGCTTAACACAACGGTCAGTTTTCCTTTAATTCCATTCTTCCAATAAAATAGGCCATAACATATCCGTTGAAACTGGAATCAAAAGGCTTTTTCAAAATCTACGACAAGCAACATACAACTTTCGATTATTCACTATTTGTTTCTGAAATGAGGCCTAAATGACTAACATATGGTCGCAATGTGAGTAGCCTTTCTTGAATTCCTGCTTGTGTTATCCCTGTCAAATTATTCTGAGATATCCATTCATGTATCGGGTATTGATAACGGAACTATAAGTTTACTACATATATTGCACAAAGAATATACCCCTATTTATTTTTTAAATTTGGTTTACTTCTTTTACCTCCCCTTTTTTAACTAGGGCTATTATTATGGTTTCTTTCCAGTCAACCTTTTTTATGGAATAACCCAGTGTCAAAAAAGAATGTTAATAAATTTACATAAAAAGCGTAAAACGGTCTCACCAGAATTCTGAAAACTCACCAATGATACCTTCAGGTCCAGCACACTTTTCCATTTTCTAATTTTTTAATTGGCCGAGTTTTATGTTTCGCTGGATATTGGTCTTTCATGTTTATTTTCTGTTGTTCATTATCTTTCTCACATTGGTACACTCTCGTTCACTTGCGTCATCTTTTTGCAACAAATTTTTATAAATGTAGGTAACCACAATCTGCCTTGGGAATGTTATTTATTGGTTGTGATTTTCTTTTTGATATTTTGTGTATTGTGTTCCAGTAAGTAATCTGTGATTTTTGACTGAGGTCTTTAGATCATTTATAAGAGATTCAGTGTATTCTTTCTCTTTTCTTTTGTTTTATTTGTGTGTTATTCTCTTCTTGCTTTACTAGACGATACGTCTGACTTTTTTTTTCCATGCGTTTGCAAACAAAATTCTGATTCATGTTACGTAATTACCTTACTTTGGCGGCCCTACAAGTCTTGATCATAACCATTATGCTCAAATTTCTGTGTTTACTGGTTTAATTTTCATCATTCTTTCAGCTTGTTCTTTGGACAGTTTCATTATATTAAGACAGTGACTTGTTTACGTCACATTGAATGTTATCTTCACGCGCTTTAAACCTTTTCCTTGTAACATGTGGTGAATTCATAGAGCCGTTAAATCGTTGACCATAATCTGATTCAAGCAATATGAACAATGAACTGATACCCTGACCACAACTGCTACTCTAGGAGCAATACTGGGATGTGGATGTCAGGTCTGCATTTCAATACACATCCAATAGTGGAAGTGATCAGAATCGTATCTTTCCATCACTGTTAAGAGAATTCCTTACATACAATATTCCAAAAAGTATAAGATGCCTATAAAAAATAGTCATTCACACTGCTCCCTTACATCAGAAAGGTACGTGAAAGGACCTTCAGGTCGCCCATTACATACCATCCATTCAGAATTATCAGTCCTAATTCAGTGCACATGTTAAGTAATTTCTTTCCTTACAATTTTAATACCTTGTCTTGAGAACATTTTTCAAATTTAATATTAAACCTCCTTGTCTTTATTATTGTATAATTCACGTTCGGCATACAATTTCCGTAGGAAATGTTTGAAGTTCTGCTGTCATGTCACCACCAAAATAATATTCAATTTCTTACCATATTATGTACCATCAAGTTGGTGACTACACAATTCTCAGCAACTTCAATAATCATCAAAACACACTTGGATTAGAATGGTTGATGAAGTTTCCGGAGGGGAACATACACACATACAAGTAAGACATTTTTACTAAACCGAAAAAGTCTCTATCAAGCATAAATAACATTGACTACTGGCATGGTCACATCCACCTTGATGAACATATCGGAAGAAGACTTTCCGTACCATACAAATCAGTCATCCTGATCACCGCCTGCTTCGTAAGTTTACAGCGGTTTTACAAATTTTCTATGGTCTGGGAAAAATATTTGACTCAAATGATTCAGCAAAGTTTCAACCAAACATACAAAATCAAATGAAGAATTAAAGGGATAAAGTCTCTGTCGTGTTGTAAATTTCATACCCCACCCCGAAAATCAATCCACAAATAATTTCCAGGAAGAAAGAGTCACACTATTGACACACTTATTTACAGAAGACGTCAATGGGATATGTGTTTTGTTTTCGCGTCTTGTTCGTGTTCAGTCGTACTGGCACCGGCCATGACTTAAAAATTCACATCTTCCATCGCACTTTCATTACCATCATTCACTCCATCATTGGCACAACTACATCATGCAATGGTAACAGGATCATACAGATGTTAGATACTTCTGCACTTGTTACTGTCTACCTTTTATCTATTTCAGCAGCTAGTACACAATGCACACGACAGCCTCCCCCGCCCAAGCCCCAAGGGTTCTCTCAAATACAACTGTGTTGAGTTTCCACACACACAGTGTTTACGGTAGATGGCTTAAACATTTGCGTTGTTCATGGATGACATATTGCACGAAACTGTAGACAACAGTCAATCCCAGCATTTCCACAGTTGACCACATTAACCGATCGTTGTGTTATTAACATATGA
>JAFLJL010014510.1:0-7500 GCA_018398815.1 Conus ventricosus | reverse complement strand
GTGGCTAATTAAAAATCAATCACAGGTCAGCATCACATCAGCTGGAGAGCGTCATCACTTTCGGACGGGCTCGGTACCCTTAGTGCAGTTATCCACACATAGTTTGACTTGAAGTAAGGGCTCCATGCTGATCTGGGCTGCTGTATTTCAAGACAGTTGTTCTGCTTTTTCCAGTCTCGGCGCGGCGAGTTAGCAAGTACGCCTGAATTTTGCTGCTCTTGAATTTAATGTACGTTTTGCTCTGTGTGGAGTTTCAGCTTGTCTGATCGCAAATATGCTAAAAGGATACAGATTTAATTCAAAACTCTATTTGCCGGTGTTAAGTAGTACAAGTCTTTTTGCGGTATCGTTATATAGACTTTGCGGATTTGTATTCTCCGGCGGTAGAGAGCATTTGCGGTAACGTTATTGTACGCTCAACTCAGTCAGGCTCAATAGAGTCTTCAATTGCGGCCCCCACCCTTCACCGCGTTCCTGGCCCTTCCTAACCCCACTCCCCACTCCACCCCGTTTCGTCCCACCCACCCCTGTCCCCCCACCGTTCCACCACATCCCCTTCTACACGCCCCGTGCCATTGCCCACTCCCACTTCCCCCCCCCCCCCTGGCCTCTCGCCCCCCGCCCCCCACCCCAACTCTACGCCGAAAGTATTCTGAATCTGTATCTTCCGGTCATACAGATTTTTTTTTTTTTACACTCCCTTTCTATTAAAATAAAATAAAAATAATTTTTATGAAAAAACAATTTACGGATTTATAACAAGTTCGCATAAAAAAAAGAAAAAAAGGAAAGAAGTAGCCTTTATTATGTACTTCTTTCCATCCCAAAGTTGCATCCCTCCCACCCCCTCCCCCCCCCTCCGTCTCATATTTGTAGATTTTGCATTCTTATTCTTCGCTGTATCTTTTAATATAGTACATGCAGCTGTGGAGGCGTTTTATGGAATATGCGCTATTCAAATAATACATCGTTATTATTATTATTATTATTATTATTATTTTTATTTATTATTATTGTTGTGAGCATGGTAAATGCTTTGCACTGAAAGGTAAACTGGGGCAGGTTTTGGCCGTGGGAGACAAGGTCAACCCTTTAAATATGTAAATTAATTTTATATTATCCACTTTTTCTTTCCATTTCTGTTTTTGATTGACCCAGTCTATCGCATCGCCGTCTTTGATGCTTGGTAGGCCTGTTGTCAGTGTTTAATATGAATCGAACACGGCTCTTATTGTTGCACATTCCGTGGATATTAGAGCTCTTCTTCTAGCCAAAAACACAACTTAAACCACACAGCAATGTTAAGGTCACGCGGACTCAAATTATATGCCTGATGCACAAATGTCAGATATAAAAAGTGCTCTGAACATTAGTCTTTAGATAATGTTCGCAACTGCTTTATTTAGAAACTTAATTGCCTCCTTTCTCTCTTCTTCTCTCTCCTCTCTTCTCTCTCTCTCTCTTCTCTCTCTCTCTCATCTCTCTCTCTCTCAAGTGTTGGATGTGTCGTGTGTGTGTGTTGTGTGTATGTGTGTGTGTGTGTGTGTGTTGTGTGCGTGCGTGCGTGCGTGTGTGTGTGTGTGTGTGTGTGCGTTGCGTGCGTGCGTGTGTGTGTGTGTGTGTGAGTGTGTGTGTGTGTGTGTGTGTGTGTGTGCTGTGTGGTGGGGGGTGTTCTCTTCTCTGTCTTGGTCTCACATCTTATGTTCCACAGTCCGCCTTCCAAACTTCCTCACTTTCTCTGCGGGTCGTTTTTCTCTTTAGCTTTTTACGTCACCCTGCCTCACACCGAACCTCATCAAAACGACGTCAACAGGTACATATTGAAATATAATCAACATTGCTAAAAGAAGTTGGACTTCTTTTCCACAGGGTGAAGTTTTTATTTTTCGAGCTTTAGCCACAAGGGCTTCATCAGGACTATCAGGAAATGATGAAGCCCTTGTGGCGAAAGCTCAGAAAATAAAAAACGTCCCTGTGAGAAAAAGATGTCCAACTTGTTTTTAGCATTCATGTTGTGCGTGCGTGCGTGCGTGCGTGCGTGCGTGCGTGCTGTGTGTGCTGTGTGTGTGTGTGTGTGTGTGTAGTGTGTGTGTGTGTGTGTGTGTGTGTGTGTGTGTGTGTGTGTGCTGTGTTTGTTATGTGTGTTGTGTGTGTGTGTGTGTGTCATAGTAGAGAATGAATTGGAGTCAACTTACATCAATTCATAATGGCAGGGTTCTTACTAACAGAGAAAGAAGGAGAAAAGAGCAGGGGAGTGTTGTGGGGAGGTGTAGGTGTATGAAAGGGGGGTGGGGTGAGAGGAGTAACAGTGTGGTTGTCGAACACGGGTTGAGTGGGGGGAAAAAGGGTGAGAGAGAGATGGGAGGGAGAACGGGAAAGGGGAGTGAAGATTGTGAAAGGGATAAAGCAAATAAACAGGATAAGGTTCTCAGGGGAAGGATAATGTGTACATAAAAGGAGGACAATGACACACTGAAGGGAGGGAGCAGGCGGTGTGGAAGAGGGGAGAATAGATGAGAAGTGGTGATGAGACATGATAAACTGCAATAACTCTAGATAATGTCCACACGTAAGAATCATGTCAGGTGTAATAGGGAGCAAGAAGGACATGGGGAAGTATTGGGGTTATGGGTGAAGGGGAGGAGGAAGGGGGGAGGGGGGTAATAGTATGATGAAAATGGGTTGTACTTTAAATACTATTTACACATAAGATCTTGTGCGTGATTTGGTGGATACATTGCGGGGGGGGGGGGGGAGGGCATACACAGAGTGGGGCGGGGGGGGGCAGAAGGAGAGGAGTATAGTACTTAAAATCAAATAAACACTAAAACATTGATCTGCGCATAAAAATGTAAACGTACTCATTGAGTTGGGGAATGGGGGATGGGCGGGTGTGTGTGTGTGTGTGTGTGTGTGTGTGTGTTGGGTGTGTTGTTGTGTGCTGTGTGGGTGTGTGTGTGTGTGTTGTGTGGTTTTGGGGGAGGGGGAGTTCAAGCAGATTGATTGTCGAAGGGTTAAGATGGAAAGGGAATATAGGGGTAGTATGTGGGGAGTAACAAGGGGGGGGGGGGCGTTTTTCTCCTAGGTAGAAGCCGATCCAAAAACACGGTATTGTGTGGGTGGTGGAAAGGGACAAGGGTGATCAGAAGGGGTTTGTATGGAAGGCCATTGAAAATACTTTTTTCCAGTTAATATCTTTGCCTCATGCAACAGTGACGCCTGTAAAATGAAGGACTACTCTCCGTCAAAAGGGGTACGGGGGATGGAGCAGAAGGGGGGCACAGGGGTGAGGTATCAGCTTTTACAGAATCATACATGCACACACAAGCACGCACATACACAAGCACGCACATACACACACACGGTACGCACTCACTCACACAAACACACACACGCGCACACACACACACACACACACACACACACCACACACACACACACACACACACACACACACACACACACACACACCCCATATTATACAATTCGGCTCGAAACTGCATTTGAAAAGTGTCAGTCATGGAACATGATTGTCAGTTCACGTATTTCATACCACATATTCCTGTTGGCAGTTTGTATGTCAGCCCTAGTATTAAGCCAATCAAAAATTGTTCCCAAATCACAAATCGGTATGTTCACGGAGGGACATTCTGTCATTCCGTTAACTGTTTCACTTGGGATATTTTTTTAAAAGAAAGTTCTGACTTATCAAGGTGGTCTTTTCTTACAACATAGTCAGCAACACCACGTTGTTCTATTATCTTTCACTTGGTATCGGATTTGTGGGTGTGGTTTTTTTTTCCAGCGGACTTTGTTGTTGTTGTTGTGTTGTTGTTGTTGTTGTTGTTGTTGTTGTTGTTGTTGTTGTTGTTGTCGTCGTCGTCGTCGTCGTGTACCCCGGCTAAAAAAAAACTCCAGGGATCATCCAAACAGCCGAAGCATTTGAACACTATGGTACAAATGCATCAGCTGGGGATGAGAACATTATGTGTGTGACCGTTTTTGATTACCCCGCCACATGGGCAGCCACACTCCGACTTCAGGGGATTTTGGAGACTGATAATGTTATGCTAGGAGCTTGTCACAACTGAAGACAATCCCCGCATAACTATGCAGAGCATAACAACATTTTGATGCTTTAATCTTAGATATTGACCCCACTTACTACCTATTGTGAAGTTCACGAATTAAATCGTAAGCAATGTTTCGAGGTATTACATGTCCAAAGCTGTCTGATGTTCTGTTTTCCGCCGTCTCACGGTGACATTTGTATTTCCGTGGAATGACACAAGGAAAAGCCTGGTTTATTGTCGGCTCCATAAATGACATGACGTTTGGAACCGAGGGCTTGTAGATTTGAGCTAGTAGTAGTAGTGGTGCTGGTGGTAGTCGTAGTAGTCGTAGCAGCAGCAGCTGCAGCAACAGCAACAGCAGTATTAACAGTGGTAGTAGTGGTGGTGGTGGTGGGGGGAGGTATTGGTAGTTGTAGTAGTAGCAGCAGCAGCAGCAGCAACAGAAGTAGCAATGATGATAATGGTGGTGGTGGTGGTGGTGGTGGTGGTGGTGGTGGTGGTGGTGGTGGTGGTGGTGGTGGTAGTTGTAGTAGTAGCAGCAGCAACAACAGAAGTAGCAATGATGATAATGGTGGTGGTGGTAGTGGTGGTGGTAGTTGTAGTAGTGGTAGCAACAGCAGCAACAGAAGTAGCAATGATGATAGTGGTGGGGGGTAGGGGTGGTAACAGTGGTAGCAGAAGAGGAAGTAGGTGTAGTGATGGTTGCGGTAGTAGTAGTAGTAGTAGTAGTAGTAGTAGCAGCAGCAGTAATAGCAGTACTAGCGGTAGTGGTATTAGTAGCTG
Organism: Conus ventricosus; assembly: GCA_018398815.1. NCBI lineage: Eukaryota > Metazoa > Mollusca > Gastropoda > Neogastropoda > Conidae > Conus > Conus ventricosus. Next base: position 2,644 of record JAFLJL010014510.1, on the reverse strand, counting down.
CAGTAATAGTAATGATGGTGGTGGTGGTGGTGATGATGGAGGTGGTGGCAGTAGTAGTAGTAGTAGTATAGTAGTAGTAGTAGTAGTAGTAGTAGTAAGAGTGGTAGTAGTAGTCGCAGCAGCAGCAGTAGTAGTAGTAGCACCAGTAGTAGCAGCAGCAGAAGCAATGGTGGTAGTAGTAGTAGTAGTAGTAGTAGTAGTAGTAGCAGCAGCAGCAGCAGCAGCAGCAGCAGCAGCAGCAGCAGCAGTAGTATTAGAAGACGAATTAGCAGTAGCAACAGCAGCCATAGTAGTTGTAGTAGTAGTAGTGGTGGTGGTGTGTGTAGTTGCAGCAGCAACAGTAGCAGCAGCAGCAGCAGTAGTAGTTAATGCTAGAATTCACGATGACCTGCATTCCCTGCAGAATAGCCACACCCTCCTCGAAACCTCTCCATCATCATGAACGACGACCACATCCCCTTCACCACCACGACCAGCAGCGCCGGCAATGACCCAGCAGCGGGGACACCGGAGCTCCTCCTCCTCCTCCTCCTCACCAGCCTTCCCACCTGCCGGAAATGGTCCACCTGCAGCTGCTGCCTGAAGACTCGGACACCAGATTGGAGAAGAAAGAAGAGGCTGAGAAGCTGAAGAAGAAGGAGGAGGAGGAGGCCGAGGAGGAAGAGACGAAGAGAGTCACCTGGAGCAACAAGCGAGAGTACGTTCTCTCCGTGCTGGGCTACAGCGTGGGTCTGGGCAACGTCTTCCGGTTCCCTACCTCTGTAACAGGAACGGAGGAGGTGAGCTGAGTGGTGTTTTGTTGTATCCTTTGCCTTTGAGTTGATTGTTTCTTCTTCTTCTTCTTCTTCTTCTTCTTCTTCTTTCTTCTCTTCTCCTCCTCCTTCTCCTTCTTCTCCTTCTCCTTCTCCTTCTTCTCCTTCTTTCTCTTTGAACTTGTGTTGGTTGTTTTGTTTTTGTGGTCGTTGTTGCTGTTGATGTTTTTGTTATTGTTTTTGTTGTTGGTCTTCTTCTTCTTCTTCTTCTTCTTTTTCTTCTTCTTCTTTCTTCTTTTTCTTCTTCTTCTTCTTCTTTCTTCTTCTTCTTTTTCTTCTTCTTCTTTTGTTTCTCTTTGGACTTGTCGTGTTGGTTGTTTTGTTCTTGTGGTCGTTGGTGCTGTTGATGTTTTTATTGTTGTTGTTGTCATTGTTGTTGTTGTTCTTCTTCTTCTACTCCTGCTCCTCCTACTCCTCCTCTTCTCCTCCTCCCTCCCTCCTCCTCCTCCTTCTTCTTCTTCTTCCTCATTTTCTTCTTCTTCTTCTCCTCCTCTTTCCTTCTTCTTCATATTTCTTCTTCTTCTTTTCTCCTCCACCTCCCCCCTCCTCCCACCTCCTGCTTCTCCTCCCACTCCTCTTCTTCTTCTTTCTTTCTTCTCCTTTTTCAGTAATTTCCTCTTCTCCCTCTTCTTCTTCTCTTCCTCCTCCTCTTCCTCCTCCCCCCTTACCCTCTTATTCCTCCTCCTCCTCCTCCCTTACTTCTCCTCCTGGTCCTCCTCCTCCTCTTCTTTTTTCCTCTTATTCTTCTTGTTCTTCTTTTTCTCGTTCCTTTTCGTTCTAGCCGTTGTAGTTCTTTTTTTTTTTTTTTTTTTTTTTTTTGCTGTCCCAACCTCTGCGCCACCTCAGAGGCAGTGCACACACAGCCGCTCATTCCGACACCCCGTCCACAGCCACAGCCGGTCAGCCCTGCCGCAGCACCGGCACCGACAATCCACAGGGAGCAGTCAATGTCAAGTCGTCAAGAGGCAACCCACCGGAGGAGACACTGCACTGCTGCCGAGTCACTTCGGTGGTGTTCAGTGGTGCCTGTTCTGATCTAACATACGCAGGACACCACCTACTAAGCCCCCTACAGACGACAATAATTGCTTAGTCGCGGAGCCGGCGTGAGCGAGCTCTCCCTCCGGAGGGCGCCACCACGTCCGTCCAACACAGCCCCTTGGACTCGCCGATACCGGTGACCCCGACAGAACCAAACCAAGGCCACAGACGTGGAAAGAATATCGAAAACTGAGGTCACATGAGAGCAGGGCACGAAGGGCCACAGAATTTGAGACATTTTTTTTAATGCTGATCGATGAGAATGAGGATGATTAAGATGATGCTATGGATTTCCATTCGGTCTGCGACTACATGACAGGGCTGTACTCTACGCTTCCTTTCATAATATATCCGGCGTCAACCAGGTCCAGAGATACAGGCACCTGCAGTGTTGGTCAGGAAATTTGAGCAACACTCTCAGAAACGCATCCATTAAGTGGATGAAACTCGAGTGTGTGGTCCCAGTCTTCCCAACTGAGTCCGCAGCAAACTCAACTCTGGGTAGGAGCCGGTCGGGGCAGAAAAACCCACATGACTCTGATGGGATTCGAGCCCACGACCTCCCACCGGGAGTCCGCGACGCTAACCACTTCGCCACGGCGGCTGGTACTTCTTGTTTTTCAAGATAGAGAAAACATATTAGGTTTTCTCCCAGTCTCCCTTTGCGAAGCCAAGAATGATGCATCAGAATTAGCTTCATGGCATACACTGACTTGAAAAGTTTTGTTGTCTGATGATTGTGTATGGAACAGTATGAAAACATTAGTGTTTGAAAAAAAAAAAAACCAGAG
>JAFLJL010014508.1:17500-20000 GCA_018398815.1 Conus ventricosus | reverse complement strand
GCAGCAGTGCAGTGTCTCCTCCGGTGGGTTGCCTCTTGACGACTTGACATTGACTGCTCCCTGTGGATTGCCGGTGCCGGGGCTGTGGCGGGCCGACCGGCTGTGGCTGTGGACGGGGTATCGGAATGAGCGGCGTGGGTGCACTGCCTTTGAGGTGGCGCAGAGGTTGGGACAGCAAAAAACAACAAAAAACAACAACAAAAAAACCCCAAAAAAAACCCTTTAGATCTTTCAGAATGCTATTCCTTAATTGACAAACAGACTGAGAAAAGCTTCCAACAGTCCTTAAAGAACTCGGAATCTCAGTACTATCAAAACTGTATTGCATACAGTTCTGGAACACAGAATAAAACAGCAAAAACGTATCTAACTCATATACCTAGAGATGTAAGAAGCTTAATCCACAGATTACGTTTACATTCACTGAAAACAAAATTCAGTAGAAATGTTAGATGTATGTGTGGAAACGCACTAAGTGTTTCACATTTGGTTAATTCATTGCCCCAAAACAAAGAACTTGATTATCATGGCTGGTGGTAATACTTCCCATAGATCGATGTCATCACTCTCTAAAATGTTGATTGATTATTCGTTTCTCAGATTAGTTATCAAAGTTTCTTACAGAGTCCAGTTGGCATTTTACTTTAATTGGTTTTATCTAGATTGTTTTTTGTTTTGTTTTTTGAATACGTCGTAGTATTCAAAGTTCTACATGCTTTTCCTCTATCCCTCCACCATTCTTTTCATAAGCACACATTCGTATACCACCACACACCATTAACACACCGTCTGACATCACTTTTAGTGAGAAGACGTTAAATTGAGGAACAACAACAACAACAACAACAACACACACACACACACACACACACAACACACACACACACACACACACACACCCCCCGCACGAACGTACACTCGTGCGTTAGCCCCACACTCCGCCCACACGCCACACACACACACACACACACACACACACACACACACACACACACACACACACACACTGCCAAACAACCCTACAGACTCTATTATGTACAAATACACCGTGAAGAACCTTTAATCCCCCAGTAATCCCCGTGGCATTCTGAACCCTATCCTGCTGTCTGGTCTACCAGTGTCCAGAGGAGGCAACAGCACAATGAACACCGAGAACACCAACTCACTGTTCCTGTATTTCTCCTCTCTTGTAAACTGCACGGCAAAATATACTGACTTCCATAAAAAACGCGAAAACAAAACAAGCTGAAGGTTGGGGGTGAATTTTATTGGTCACAATTGTACAGAGTGGAAGCGAGACTTCAACGTGATTTGATTCATTACACCGGTAATGTGTGAAAATGTCATCAGCAATATGTCTTTTGTGTGGAAAATCCAAGGTCACGTGACAAACCAGCTTGAAGTCCTAGTACCGTGTGTGGCCACCATTTGCGTTGACAACTGCTTGACACCTGCGGCTCATTGAGTGGACCAGGTGGTTGATGCGTCCCCTTGGCACACCAGCCCACACATGGACGATGGCCTGGTGAAGTTGAGCCGCTGTTGCTGGTCGTGGACGCAGGAGGTCCAACCGTCTGCCAAGTTCATCCCAAAAATGTTCTATTGGGTTTAAATCGGGACTGAGGGCTGGCCAGGGCAGGATATTGACGTTGTTATGCTGAAGAAATTGCTGGGTGGCCCTGGCGGTGGGTGGTCTTGCATTGTCCTGTTGGAATGTCCAGTTTGGGTGTTGCGCAAAAAAAGGAACGACATGGGGTCTGAGCACCTGGTGGATGTAGCGCTGTGCATTGACACCCTGTCCGCGGCCAGGGCCAATGTTTGGAAAGATGACTGGTCCTATGGCGTGGTTAATGCCAATTGCACCCCATATCATAACGTTCGGGCCTCCCCAGGGGTTCCGCTCTACCAAATGGGAGTCAGCATAGCGTTCACCAGGTCGACGCCATATTCTGGCACGACCGTCAGCCATGTCAATACAAAAACGGCTCTCATCTGAGAACAGTATGCGTCCCCACTGCTGCCTGCCCCAGTTGATTCGGGCTTGTGCCCACTGCAGCCTGTCCTGCCGGTGTCTTGGTGTCAGTACCGGACCTCTGTGAGGACGCCTACATGCCAGCCCGTTCTCCTGAAGATGCCGCCGCACAGTGTTGATGCTGATTCGTTGCTGGAGATTCCCAGGCACCTGTCGAGCAGTGTTAGCGGCTGTTTGCCGCCTGTCCCGCAGATGGGTTCGAACAAGATGGCAATCCTCTCTTGGTGTGGTGACCCGAGGACGGCCTGGCCGGGGACGATCATCAGTGGTACCAGTGACTCGCATGCGGTGCTGCAGATGATAGATGGTTGAGATGTGGACGTTAAAGATGTTGGCGACCTGCCTGGCATCCACACCAGCCTCCAGATGGCCTAGGGCACGATTGCGTTCCTCTGCTCGTAGTCTTGGCATCTCTGTAGCGCTCAGACGGCAAGTCGTTACCTGAACCTTGTAGCGCGGCTTTATAAA
>JAFLJL010014507.1:27841-32365 GCA_018398815.1 Conus ventricosus | reverse complement strand
ATGTGGCTGATTAGGGGGAAGAGGAAGAGGAAAATCAGAAAAAGACGACGACGAACAAGAAGCAAAATAGGAAGAAATGAAGAAAAAAAAAAAATGGTAAAAGAAGAGACAAAGAAAGGAGGACTAGTGGTTTTCACCCATGTACTAACAGAAATTTGTGCAATATATTCTGAAAAGAAATAAGACTGTCGACATCGCTAATGATACTCTACAGAGGGATATTACGAGAAAAGTCAATAGAAAGGAAAAGAAGACATCATTGAATTATTATTTCCTTATCATTCGTTTCTTTCCGTTTTATGTTCATTTACAGCTGCGTAGAAAGGTCAGACAGCAACACACTCTCCGCAAACGCAGAAAATATAAATTAAAGTATAACGTGAAATAGCAGTATAACATTTTTGTTGCACTGACGACTTTCCCACTCTTATCCAATTTATTTTCTTTTGTTGCTTCGGTGTCAAATCATGAAACAATGTTTTCAACATTCCATTTTCTAGATATAGCTGTCGTAGGTGTAATTATGTGTGTGAGTTCATGTAATAGGTTTATAAGAAAGCACATAAGATCAATAGAGTGGGCGGGCAAACACACACACACACACACACACACACACACACACACACACACACACACACACACACACACACATACACACACACACACACGCGCACACACACACACACAAACACACACGTACGCACGCACGCACGCACGCACGCACGCACGCACGCACGCACACACACACACACACACACACACACACACACGCACACACACACACACGCACACACACACAACACACACACACACACACACACACACACACACGCACACACACACACACAGACACACACACACACACACACACACACACACACACACACACACACACACACACACACACACACACACACACACAAGCGCACAAACGCACTCACACACACGGGTACTACGCGTGAACCGTCTCTCTCTCTCTCTCTCCTCTCTCCCCTCTCTCCCTCTCAGTCTCTCTCTCCTCTCTCTCCTCTCTCTCTCTCTCCTCTCTTGTACAGGACAGGGGAAATCGTGATGGTATTTGCTTAAACGCACAAAGTTGATGTATTATTAGTCAGGCTTAACACACCAAGGTTACTCTGCAGTCATACATCCCATAGCGCACTCATGCACCCACTAAACATTCATCTCTCTCTGGAATGGGATGTCACGCATTCGTTTCTGTCTTAAACACGACTGAGAACAAGAAATATAATTTCTATGCTACTTATAATTTACACATGACAAATCCAATACACAAAATGGAATAATCAAAACATAAAATATGAATACTTCCTAATCCCGGTTATAATAAAATGGCTTCTTACCTAGCCAGGTTTCCACACACACAACCACACTTTCACACTACACCACAGTTCTTGAACAAGTCTCTTCAAATTTTCTTCAGCACTGGGTGATGGTGACGCCCTTGGTTGACTGGCTTCAGGCTTCAGGACTGGGTCTTCATGGTGGTCTCTGGGAACTCGACATAGAAATCTTCTTCATCCTTCATCTCTTTCAACCCACCTCTGGGTTTCAAACTCAGTCTTTTCCTTTTCAGATTGTCTTTTACCCTAAGACCTTGCTGTCACTTCTGTCTCCTAGACCACGTTTCTCTCAACCCTTCTCTATCCTGCTCACTCTTCTCTCTCTCTCTCCTGTGTTCTTCTTTCTCTCGTGGGGTTCTTCTCCTCCTCCTGCCATGTTGTTCTCCCTCAGTTTATATATGGATGGACACAAAGGATTTCCCTTTGGGCCATGCCTTTGTCCATGTTGCTTCTCCACCACCTTGTTCACAAGTACACTGAATTCCCCTTTCACTTCATTCTTCCACACATCAGCATTTACACACAGCCTTACCTAATTGCTTTTGCAAACAGCCACTTGGCACTAAATAGACATCGAAAGTTCCCGCCAACTCTGGGAGCCACTTTAACACAGTAATTACCCTAGAGAAAGCTATGACAACTACGTCCACATGCATTCAACCAGCCTGACAAAGTATCCCAACACAGTGCCCTAACGGCAATACCAATTGAACGAGCCCAAGACTCCTGCTCTTCATGGTCTGTTTACAAAGCAGCCTCAGCTGACTGAGTATTTAGCGCCTACTCGATGCTCCAAGGTCCAAATGGTTACATTTCCCTCCCTTTCGCTATTTGGGAATGTTCGAAATCAGGAGGTCCTCACGACCCTAGTGCCATCTTTTCACATGACAATTGCCTGACCACTTTAACCTCCTTAACACAGTTCGACTGTATGCGCTAGGTGAGGAGTACTGCTAATCGGCGCATCACCTATTTCTCCACCACATGTGGCATTCCTTCCTCTAAAGTGCTTAATGCCCTTGTGAGAGGTATCGCTCCCTTGAGAATTCCCCCCACTTTGAAGACAATGTCCTGCATTGGCTAAAACACATTAAAGGAGCTGAAACTCTCATAATTCTCTCATTTAAACCAACTCCAAACTAGGCCTCTCTGTAGGCTAGTAACACAGGAGAGTGCACGAAAATTCATCTTGTAAATACGATTGGAGGAAAAATGAATGTATACACACTTAAAAACGAAATGAACATCAACAAAAAAATTGAAATTTCCACCAACTCTGAGTGGTGTTGTCAATAATGCAAAATCATTCAGCTTCTATGGAAACCTTTTCCATTTCCCTTTTAACCCCAGCGGCAACTAGCCACGTTTTCCACCATGCATACACAACACGTCATGAGATACACGCACACACTACATGATTTTTCGCCCAACCATTTCAATTTCGCCTGCAGCCCCGTTTTAGTGGGTATTGTCATTGAGACTAGCCTGGTCGCTCTCTCTAAAACACACCTCACCGTACCCCCGCGGCATGTGTTGCAATCTGCACAGAAACGCCTGATATCACCTTGGATACCGGACCAGTAGTGCTCTTGTGTCACAATCTTTTGGGTGGCCTTCCTACCACGAAAGAAAGAAAAAGGAACAACCGGAGGCGCGAATGAGATCCAACCGAACAGACTGGACTGGAGCAATCCTGCACCATTCTTCGCAGCCTGTGCTGTGTTTACGTAGGGTCCGGCACGCACAGGACATTCAATTAAGACGTCAAAAGGGACACAATTGCAGATGCCATTGTATAATGGCCACTGGATGTGATACGACAGAACCTCCTCGGAATCGTCGCCATGGGTGTACCTGCCCGTATTTCATGACTGCAGAGCCCACCGGCGAAATACGCCACCGTCAAGCAACCGCACTGGTGTATCCCGCCGCCTCGCTCTTTGCTGTTCCGTTTACAGGTGAAGACAGCACAACTCCAGACACAGCCAAGCTTTTGCCACATGAGGCTTTACGTGCCCTCTCAAGGGCCGTGTTTCTACCTTTTGGGCTTTCACCAATTGTTCTCCCTGCGTCATTTAAACCGTCCGACTTGTAAATAGTCGCATTTTAAAATTCCTTAATTCTGCTTAAAGATGGTTTTGCATTCGTTCGTCTGTCGTTGAACAATAAGAACAATAGAAAAAGTGTTCTATTCTCTATGGGATACTGCATATCGGGCAAGAAAAGCCGCGTTAGCGTCAGTAAAGAAACGTAATTTATGTGTTTGATGTCAGAATTGCGTAACATAATCAAATGAAACTATCTTTGTGTTAGTATTGATAGTGTCAAAATAAGGCTCAACAGTAAGCTCTGACTCTGACACGCTGAATGTCTGCTGCGTTCTCTTATTTGTTCATGCCAACAATCAGACAAACGTTTCTACTCTCGTACAGAAGCCACCCTACATCGTGTACTCCTTGATTGTGCTGAACAAAACTAAATCCACATAATCTTAATTAGATGTTTCTGAACAGCTCAGACCCAGCATTCTTTACCGTTATTGTGGATATTTAGAAGCCTATTGTTTTTAGTTTGCTTGGTTCTCGGACATCACACACATTCTGAGAGGCGTGGTAGGCAGAGAGACACAGGACGACAGCATGTCCAATTTGAGCTGCAGCACAAAAAACGGGCAGAGTTCTATATTAACCCTTGAAGCTCCACACAAATTCATTACACACGTCAGTGACGTCTGATTTTCTGAACAAAGTCACGCAGATTGAGACTAATACGCTTTGCATTATGTGCAGCAATTTCATGCAGCAACATGTTTGTGATTTGGTTACAATTTGTTTAATTATTATAATTAAAGAATGGCTACAGAAACTGTTATGTGAAGATTATCTTAAACTAAATTTTGATTTGCGGTTTAAACATTTCAATTCTTTGATCTACACATAATCTGCACAGATATCTAAAACTACAAGGTGTGCCACTTAGCGACAGATGTTGTTTGAAGTACGCAGCATTGAGATGTTAATGACGAGCTTTAATTTTCACTTAACTGTTCATATTGTTTGTGGATACAGAATAAGCTAACTCACAAAATACTTCAACAGCACCGGAAAAATTTCAAATTCCATTCATTTGTAATAGCAGAATCACTGAATTTGAATAGCAG
>JAFLJL010014507.1:12841-22841 GCA_018398815.1 Conus ventricosus | reverse complement strand
CCATAAATCACAATGAAACTGCGACCATAGGTCCTGTCTGTGACTGTGCAGGGCATTACAGAACTGTCACCTGAAAAATTTTAAAATAAATTTTCCTGCAATTCATCAATGTTGTTTACAGGTAAATCTGGATAGGGGTTGTTTAACAAATTTGTCTTAACATTACATCCATTTGGCACCCTTGTACCAATGTCCTTATCCATTTTTCTTCAGCAAAGTCTGAAGCTTTTGCTTTCACTGAAGCTTTTGCCAACACTGCAACAGAAAGGGGTCTCCCACTGAATGCTGAAGGAAATGTCGCTTTTTTGGCTTTTCTCTTTGGAATTTGATGTCACGTCTGTGTTCCGTATTCTTTCTTTCAATGAACGTCGGTTTCACCAACATAAACTGTCTTATTACACCGTTACACAACAGAGCATATATCAAATTTCTACCCGCCACATGTCACGTTACTTAAACATTGTGCGAAGATTTCTGCTTTTGTGTCCAACACTGTTAAAGTTACTAGTGAAGAACAGGTGTCACAATCACACATTTCTGCTTTTCCCTTCCCCTGCTCTTTCAGTTTTTCTGGTGAACCAACGTATCACAAAAAATTTTTTATCCCGCTGTATGCAGGCATTGGTAGTCTATGGAATACTTTGCGCATGTATTCTGACTTATAGAGCGTATCACTTGTCTTTTAGTACGCTTGTACACTGGCAATAATCTTGAAATGTCAACACTATTGGTACTCTTTCCAGTGTTTCCTTTCTTTTTTTTTCTGAGAAGTCGGTTCCTATCTATGTTATCAACTGTTTTCAACTGACCTTCTATGAGTTTGCTACTATAGCCACGTTTGCGAAACGTTCTTAAGTTCAATCTGTGTTTTAGATGTCCTCGTCCTTTTCACAGATTCTTCTCAACCTAAACCCAAACCATATGCTAGGGGATTTTTTTGTATGTGGGAGGGCAAGAATCCTGCCTGAGGTATAACTGTTTATCACTATCTTTCTTGAATAGATCTGTGTAGACATGGCCATTCCTAACTTAACCAGAGTGTCAAGGAATTCAATTTGTTCTTTACTCCACGTAGAGTGATTTTTATGTTGGTATGTATGGTGTTGGCTTAATCTGTGAAACTTTTAAAGGGAGTCAAGGTCACCCATTCCAAATGCCAAACCCATCATAAATGTCGTTTGTAGAATAAGGGTTTCTTTTTCAAACCCCCAAAAGCTTCTCATCCCACTTCCGCATGTATGTACACGCAAAGTTTCCCCCAGTCTGGACCCTATGGCTATTCCATCTTTTCTGTTTGTGTGTGAATCCCCTAAACTGAACCCATTATAGTCTAAACTGTTCAATCATTTAAATTTGGGCACAGTCCGTTGGTACGATGGGTCTAGGTCTGCTTGGTAAAGCTTTTTAAAACATGCTTCTATTCCTTTTTCCCGAGGCACAGAGGGGTAGAGTTTCTCTACACAAAGCAAAACAGAATCGCATCGTCTGGGACAGGACAAGCACATTCTTTTAATTACTTATGAATCTGGTGTATCTCTGATGTACGTGGGAGAGTTAATGACGTATCATTCAACTCATGCTCTGTGACTTCTGCAAGCTTTTCTTGGGAGTGTCTATACCACTGAAAATCGTTCGCAATGGTGCACCTTGCTTATGTATTTTTGGGTTCCCTTTCAGTTTACCACCTTTTGGTTTAGGGGTGGGAGGAGGTTTCTTTTTGTAGGTCTTTGGATATAACCACTTCTCTATACATCCCTTCACTATCTTTTTCACCTTCTTTTTTTGCTATCTCAGTAAGGTCTTTCTCTATCATAGTGTAGGATTCCACTTTGGTCATTTCATTGTGCAGCCCAGAAATATAACCATCTTTGTTCATAACAACAACCCCAGATCCTTTGTCTGCTGGTCGGTTGGCTCCTCATAAACAGAGAAGGGGACCAATTCTCACGGGACCTACCTCGCATAAAAAAGATCAGGGTGGAAAATCAAGTTGGCTAGTAAAGAAATACTGCACATAGCATTCATAAGCGCACAGGGGGGAAAAGAACGCTCCGAGTCACAGAAAACATAGAACAAATAACGAAAACCAAAGAAAATGTTTACAAACCTGTCCAGTCACACACTTACGAATGCAGAGATATCCCTACTCTCTAAAGGGCTCAAGTTTGTCCCCGTTAAATCACAGGTAAATACTACAAAACTTTTGGCGACTTAGATGAGTGGGAACGTGGGGATGCGCCTCAGAGAATACTTTTTTGACAAAGATAGCAATGATAAAGTAGAACAGAAGAGGAGTCTCATGAGGAAAAGTTAAAGTAAAAAATAAGAGCACTTTCACACCAAAAGAAGGTAGGGATCATTGGTTAGATATGTACATTGACTTGAAAGATGAAATTATGAACAACTTGAAGAAAAGTGGTAAACGAACCTCAGTCGTAATGAAAAGATGCTTTTTTATGCACTTCTAAATAATGGAAAACTCATCATCCGACCAGCAGACAAAGGATCGGGGGTTTGTTGTTATGAACAAAGATGGTCATATTTTCGGGGCTGCAAAATGAAATGACCAAAAGTGATCCAAACCACTATGATAGAGAAAGACCTTACTGAGATAGCAACAAAAAAGGTGAAAAAGATAGTGAAGAGAATGAAATAGAGAAGGGGTTATATCCAAAGACCTAAAACAGTACCTCCTCCCACGCTACCCAAAAAGGTGGTAAACTGAAAGGGAAACCCCAAACAAACATAAGCAAGGTGCACCATTGCGAACGATTGTCAGGGGTTTTAGACACTCCCACAGAAAAGCTTGCAGAAGTCACAGAGCATGAGTTGAATGATTACGTCATTAACTCTCCCACGACACAGAGTTACACCAGACTTCATAAGTAAATTAAAAGAATGTGCTTGCCCTGTCCCAGACGATGCGTTTCGTTTTGCTTTGATGTAGAGAAACTCTACCCCTCGTGCCTCGGAAAAGGGAATAGAAGCATGTGTAGAAGCTTTACAAAGCAACCTAGACCCACGTACAACGACTGTGCAATTGAAATGATTGAAACTGTTTTTGGGACTATAATGGATTCGTTTAGGGGTTCACACTACAAACAAGATGGAAAAAGCCTAGGGTCCAGACTGGGAGAAAACTTTGCGTGTACATACATGCGGAAGTGGGATGAAAAGCTTTTGGAGTTTGAACAGAAACCTTATTTCTACAAACGTTACATTGATGATGGGTTTGGCATTTGGAATGGTGCCCTTGACTCCCTTTTTAACGTTTCACAGATTATCCCCAACACCATACATAAAACATAAAAATCACTCTACGATGGAGTAAAGAACAAATTGAATTCCTTGACACTCTGGTTAAGTTAGAGAATGGCCATGTCTACACAGATCTATTCAAGAAAGATAGTGATAAACAGTTATACCTCAGGCAGGATTCTTGCCATCCCCCACATACAAAAAAATCTCTAGCATATGGTTTGGGTGTTAGGTGAGAAGAATCTGTGAAAAGGACGAGGGCTATCTAAACACAGATCTGAACTTAAGAACCCGTTGCGCAAACGTGGCTATAGTAGCAAACTCATAGAAGGTCAGTTGAAAACAGTTGATAACATGATAGGAACCGACTTCTTCAGAAAAAAAAAGAAAGGAAACACTGAAAGGTACCACTATGTTACATTTCAAGATTATTGCCAGATGTAAGCTGTACAAAGAGACATAGTGATACGCTCTATAAGGTCAGAATACATGCGCAAAGTATTCCATAGACTACCAAAGCCTGCATACAGACGGGATAAAATTTATGTGTAAAGTTGGTTCACCAGAAAACTGAAAGAGCAGTGAAGGGAAAAGCAGAAATGTGTGATTGTGACACCTGTTCTTCACTAGTAACTTCAACAGTGTTGGACACAAAGCAGAATCTTCGCACAATGTTATAAGTAACGTGGACATGTGCGGATAGAAATTTGATATATGGGTCTGTTGTGTAAACGGTGTAATAAGGGCAGTTTATGTTGGTGAAAACCCGGGCGTTCATTGAAAGAAAGAATAACGGAACACAGCGTGACATCAAGTTCCAAAGAGAAAAGCCAATTTAAAGCGACATTTCCTTCAGCATTCAGTGGGAGACCTTGCTGTTTTCAGTGTTGGCAAAAGCTTACGTGAAGCAAAAGCTTCAGACTTATTGCTGAAGAAAAATGGATAAGGACATTGGATACAGGGTGCCAAATGGATGTAATGTTAAGACAAATTTGTAACAACCCCTATCCAGATTTACCTGTAAACAACATTGATGAATTGCAGGGAAAATTTTTATATAATTTTTCAGGTGACAGTTCTTTTATGCCTGCACAGTCACAGACAGGACTATGGTCGCAGTTTCATTGTGATTATGGAGCGTGTTGTTATGTTTTTGGAGTACATTGGTTACTGATTTAACTACACACAGACACACACACAAATTGCACCCTTCCTCCCCCCCCCCCCCCCCCCCCCCCCACCCCCTTTTTTTTTTTGTTTTTTTTTTTTTTTGTTCCCTGTTGATGACATCACACATTATGTCAGAAATTGCGTAAGATATTTATGACGTCAATTCTTTGCCCTGACCCGCCAACGAGTGGACATTACATAGTTGCATTGTTTTTGTTTTTTTCTCTTGAAAAAGGCCACGTGGCCGAAAATTAGATGAGTGGTATTTTGATTTTTTTTCCCTACGTATACAATTTGCATCGAATATTTGAGACCCAATTTCTTTTATTCCATGCATCTAAATCACAAACCTTCTACAGGCTTTTCGCGGTAATCTGCACTATTCTAGTCACGTAAATTCTAACCAGTATCTAATACACTGCAATGCTGAATTTACATAGGTAGGATACCTGTTGTCTCGCCATAGATAAGTCATTAGGTGTTTTCATTTCAAAATCATAAGAACTTTTTAAGTGCGAACATATGCAATTTTTCAGGATAAAGAGCTGCATTTTTTAAGACCCATATCTCGGCACCATATTGAACAATCGGTTAAATCTGAGCATCAAAAAAGCTTTTAAAAAAAGGGGCAAGAGAATTACCTTCAATTTGTACAAAAATTGCAAGACTAAGACCCTCTTGGCTATGCTACAAGATCCTGGCATGTGCAGTAAAACTCAGCCTCGTGGAAAAATAGATTTCTAAATATTGTAAAAGTTCAAATCTTTGCCAGTCATTACTATAACGACTGAAGAATTGGTAACCTGCACTTGTTTTCCCCACTACTTAATTGTTCAGCATTCTATTGTTTGGTCAATCAGTGGGAGATTGCATTCTTAAGAGATCCAAGTAAAGGTTGTTGGGACAATTCTTAGCCACTCACAATGCTTTGGGGTTTTTGAACAGCAGAGCTGACCACTCAGACGTTCCATATCTTTTGACCTCCCTTGCATCCTTGCATGGATCTTCAAGCATAGGCTCAAAGATTGTCCCTTTCCCTTTTATACTGTTTGAATTTAAAGCTTTTAGTTTTTCAGCAACTTTTTCCTCTCCACACCTTTGTTTTGGGTTTCCCTTTTACTACCCTTCGCTGGCTGCTTTGGGGTGCTGTTGGATTCTTTTTTTGAACCCTTGGCAGTGAGAACACCACAGAATTGTGGACTGTGGTGTGTCCTTTATTGACACCAAGAGCACAGACACAATCAGCCGTGTCTCCCTGATGAGTCCCCATCCAGCGGACGAAAGGCCTAGGAGCAGGCAATACAAATAAATGTGCCTTCGAGAGAGATTATGATGGTTTTCCCCCAGGCAGCTAGTGAGGGCTTCTCATAGTTATAATATATTCCCCCCTTTTCTTCATCTTCAATTTTTTTTTGTTTGTTTTTTAAAATTCAAATCTTTGCCAAGTCATTACTATAACGACTGAAGAATTGTTAACCTGCACTTTTTTCCCCCCCTACTTAATTGTTTAGTATTCTATTGTTTTTGGGCAATCAGGGGAGATTGCATCTCTTAAGAGATCCCAAATAAAGGTTGTTCTGTACAATTCTTAGCCACTCACAATGCTTGGGTTATTGACAGCAGAGCTGACCACTCAGACTGTTCCATATCTATTGACCTCCCTTGCATCCTTGAATGGATCCTCAAGCATAGGCTCAAAGATTGTCCCTTACATTTACTGTTTGAATGCTTTTAGTTTTTCAGCCCAAATTTTTTCCTCTCCACACCTTTGTTTTGTTCCATTTTACTACCCTTTGCTGGCTGCTTTGGGGGTGCTGTTGGATCTTTTTTTGAACCCTTGGGAGTGAGAACACCACAGAATTTTTGGACGTGGGGTGTTCTATTTGACACCAAGAGCACAGACACAATCAGCCGTGTCTCCCTGATGAGTCCGATCCAGCGGACGAAAGGCCTAGGAGCAGGCAATACAAAAAATGTGCCTTCGAGAGAGATTATGATGGTTCCCTCAGGCAGCTAGTGAAGGGCTTCTCATAGTTATAATATATTCCCCCATTTTTTTTCATCTTCAATTTTTTTTTGTTTGTTTTAAAGTTCAAATCTTTGCCAAGTCATTACTATAACGGGCTGAAGAAATTTTTAACCTGCACTTGTTTTCCCCACTACTTAATTGTTCAGCCTTCTTTGTTTTTGGTCAATCAGTGGGAGATTGCATTTTCTTAAGAGATCCAAGTAAAGGTTGTTCTGTACAATTCTTAGCCACTCACAATGCTTGGGGTTTTGAACAGCAGAGCTGACCACTCGACTGTTCCATATCTTTTGACCTCCCTTGCATCCTTGAATGGATCCTCAAGCATAGGCTCAAAGATTGTCCCTTACATTTTATACTGTTTGAATAATGCTTTAGTTTTTCGCAACTTTTTTCCTCTCCCAAAACCTTTTGTTTTGTTCCATTTTACTACCCTTCGCTGGCTGCTTTGGGGGTGCTGTTGGATTCTTTTTTTGAACCCCTTGGCAGTGAGAAAAACCACAGAATTTGTGGACTGTGGTATGTCTCTATTTGACACCAAGAGCACAGACACAATCAGTCGTGTCCCCCTGAGGGAGTCCGATCCAGCGGACGAAAGGCCTAGGAGCAGGCAATACAAATAAATGTGCCTTCGAGAGAGATTATGATTGGTTTCCCTCAGGCAGCTAGTGAAGGGGTTTTTCCCTCTAGTTATAATATATTCCCCCATTTTCTTCATCTTCAATTTTTTTGTTTGTTTTAAAGTTCAATCTTTGCCAATCTTTACTATAACGACGAAGAATGGTTAACCTGCACTTGTTTTCCCCACTACTTAATTGTTCAGCTTCTATATATAATATATATATAGATAGATAGATATACAGAGAGAGAGGAAAAGAGAAGAAGAGAGAGAGAAAGGGGAGAGAGAGAGAGATTTTGACACTTTGATATTTCTGTCATTCCCAAAAAGAGGTCTTTTGAAAGGGGGGAAAGGGGACAACAGAACAATATCATTTCCCTCTTCATGTCCTGCAAACAAAGATTTACACATTCATTCCTCTGGTATCAAATCAAGGTTTAACAAAAACAAAAAAAATTTAACAATTTCTTGTTTTCCTCACGCACAGAGTAATGCAGTAAGGTTAAAAAATTAAATAAATAAAACATAATCTTAAGACTGACTCAATCATCCACTCGATCAATGATGAATATCTTACTGATCTTTTCCCACATGCGGTAAATGATTATTATTCATTCATATATCTCTTATAATGCATTATCTTTAAATTTTTCACTACCTTCATCTGTCTAATTTTCAATGCTTCCGCGATGAAATTTGCAACTGATTTAATTACAAGTTCATCATCTGATTGATAACACGACAGCGACATTTTGTCTTTTCGCTATATCTAACTGGAAAAAGAAAATTTGTCCGCACTTTCATTATAAGCAGTACAGTGGAACAGAAAGTGTTCTTCGTCATCAATAATGGGTCTACATGCAGGAAAAGGAGATTTTGTGGATGTTTCACATTCAAACCATCTTTTGTTCGCATTAAAACATAAGTTTTCAACCTAAATCTTGCGTAATCTATTCTGTGCCATTCATCTGTTATGACATTGGAACTTTTCAGAATGAAACACTTTCTTAAATGAGAAAAACCAGCGATATGTTTTCTTTACTTTCCATATCGGACTGCCAATTTCTGTTTAAAGAACAAATAATCTGTCTTTAAAATTCCGCAATAAACTGTTGCTCATTTCCAACTTCCTTGGTCATCCACTATTCCAAAAGCCTGTTCTGAAAGGACTTTCTTTACTTTATGAGCCCAGATTTCTTTTACCTTTTTCCATTTCTAAAAACATCATATCATAGGCTTGCCTGCTCAAACGGGACTGGGGTAGCTTCAAGATCTTCAACCAGTACTTAATACATTTCTCAAACGTACTTATATGCAAAAGGGTATCTGCCCTTCTCTCCACTTAAAGCGGTGTTGGATGAATTAATAGGTACTTGAAGGAAAAAGCTTTATAGCATTACGTATGTGACTTCTTCCATCTGCGAATTTTCAGTTTAAACCTCAAATTCAGCTGCATATGTAAGAAGAGGTTTATCTGGGTATCAAACATTTTCCAAAATATACCACAGTCTGCACAAATTTTGTGTTCTCAGGATTTCAGAATTTCAATAGTACCTTTTTCCCTTTTTTTTAGAGATTCTTCCCATGCATAACGGAAAGTTACTTTTGTTGAAAATATCATTCCAAGACATTTAATGAAGTAACTGCTTGAACATCTGCTTTCCATAATACCATTTTTCATACACTGATAGGTGGCACCCTTTCTAAAGACCACTATATTCGTCTTATCCAAGAGAGAAAGAGAGAGTGAGAGAGGGAGAGAGAGGAGAGAGAAAGAGAGACAGACAGACAGACAGACAGACAGACAGACAGACATGTCATACTCCGACTAAAACATATTGTTGTAAGTTATTATTCTCTCTCTCTCTCTCCTCTCTCTCTCTCTCTCTCTCTCTTCTCTCTCTCTCTCTCTCCTCATCCTTCTCTCTCTTCTCTCTCTCTCTCTCTCAGAGCGTGTAGGGAAAGGGGAAAGGATGAAAGCTGTAACTTATGTCTGAGGTCGACAGTAGGAGATATGGTAGTATGCGTGTGTGTTGGTGGAGGATATTGCAGGATGGTGCTGCAGAGGTGAAATGGTACATATTACTTTTGGATGTTTGATGCCATGAGGATGGAGGGTGCCAAGTTTGGAAAAAAAGATGAGACTCCTGCATGAGGCGCTCCAAGTTGTCACTCTGTGATTGCCAAAGTGCCAGGAGTTTGACATGGTTGATGTTGTGTTTGGTGTGGGTGAAGTGTAGAGCGACTGGTTTGGGCCGATGGTGGGGGATGTCGGCCAGGTGTTCAAGATGCGCGTCTCAAGTGTACGAGATTTTTTAACATAGATTTTACCACATAGCTGGCAGTGGTGGCGTACACAATGTTGTGCCTCTGGCAGGAGAAAGTGATTTTTAATAGTGGATGAGCACTTAGGGCTATGTAGGATGGTGTCCGGTTTGGTGAGAGGGCAGATTTTGCAGTTGGGCTTTGAGCATGGGGAAAGTACCTGGTGGCTTAGGTGTGGAGATTTTGTTCAGCTTAGAGCGCACCAGCAGGTCTTTGAGGTTTTTGTCACGTTTGAAAGTGACCATTGGTTTGGCCACAAAGGCAGGTTTATGTTTTTCTACTATGTGTCAGTTAGACGTCAGGATCCTGCAGATGGGCAGAGTGTGAGGATGGAAGAGAAGGCAGGCGATGGGTCTGTCTGTCTCTTTGGGACGCTTAGTTTTCCAGAGCGGATGTTCTGGATGTAGCTGCGGTGCGGCTGAGAACCCTTTATTAATGATGGTACCGGGGCAGCTATGTTGGACAAAAGATTAGGAAATTTAATAAGAGGGTCTCATTGCTATGACTTTGCAGATGTCTGACCTATGCATTATCTTAACTCCCTGGGCAGACCTTGAGTAACGTACCTAGCATTGCCTGTGCCATTATTATAATTTTGTGTG
>JAFLJL010014507.1:10000-11841 GCA_018398815.1 Conus ventricosus | reverse complement strand
GACCTTTGAAGCGCGAAAGGGATTGGCTTTCCAGAATGGGGGCCCCTTTCCCTGTTCTCTAAACGCCCACACGCCCCCATATATAACACCGGTGGCGTGCCCAAATTGTATACCCTGAGGAGAGCGCTTTAGCTTGAACAAGCTTTTTAGGTCTTACCTTTTCATTTTAAACCTTGTTTTAAAACTGGTATATATATATATATATATATATAAATATATATATAATATATAATATATATATAAATAATATTTTATATTTTAACAATTATTTACAAATCTATTTTCCACGAGGCTGAGTTTTACTGCAGCATGCCGGGATCTTGTAACATAGCCAAGAGGGTCTTAGACTTGCAATATTTGTACAAATTGAAGAATAATCTCTCTTGACCTTTATTTAAAGCTGTTTGATGCTCAGATTTACCGATTGTTCAATTTTGGTGCCGAGAAAATGGGTCTTGAAAAATGCAGCTCTTTATCCTGAAAAATGCATATGTTCGCACTAAAAAAGTTTTTAAAGGAGTTGAAATGAAAACCCCTTTAATAATCTTATCTATGGGGAAACAACGGGTATCCATCTATGTAAATTCACCATTGCAGTTTTATAGATACTGGTTAGAATTTACATGACTAAAGAGTGCAGATTACCGCGTAAAGCCTGTAGAATGTTATTTTGATTTAGATGCACGGAATATAAGAAATTGGGTCTCAAATATTCGATGGAAATTGTATACGAAATGGTTTTGGTTTTTGTATAGGGGAACCAAGGAGCTGAAGAAAAAGCCCAAATTTTCGAATCATTTTAAAGACAGTTTGAAATCGTGAAGATGGCAAGAATGGACTCCATGTACATAACAGTGAACGGTTTTCAAATACATAGAACGTTTGTACTGTAATTGATGAAAAACCTTTTTAAATTTAAAAATTAGATAGGCACTTCAAATTTTTATTGACAAGAATTTAGGCTTGGGGTGTCTGAAATTTCGTGTCACCACTATCGTTATAGATCACATACTAAAACAGATTTTATTTTTTTAAGGAAAATGAAAATTCATTTTATTTTGCGCTGTCTTACAGCAAATAATTTTCGAAAACGATATAACTTTTCAAGTTTTAAAAGCATCCCAGCCAGTTTCGATTAACGTTACTGTTGGCTTTAAAAAATGAAACCATTGTCATAAATGTATCAATATTCCTGTACAAAGCGTTTAAATTGCGATCTGCAACTATGTCTTAATATCCAAAAAAACGTGTGCATAAATGACTGTGTGTTTAGTTTCTAAGAAAGATGCAACGTTTCCACAATGTATCAACTGAAAAGTGTACCCCACCATTAGGGGCAATGGCCTATGCATGATTGAATTCTCTCTCTCTCTCTCTCTCTCTCTCTCTCTCTCTCTCTCTCTCTCGCCTGTTCTGCCACCCGGTCGATCATTCTCTCGTTATATACACCCCAGTCCCCCGCCCCCTTCTGCCTCGTTCTCCCAAGAGCCCAATTTATCTGAGTTTTTTTCTTTTACATACTCTCTCTTAGGATTACACTGCTCGTATAGAAAAGAAGATGAACTTACCTAGTCGAGATGAATCTGTGACTACCTTCGATTTTGGGACAACTAGCTTTCCGTAGAGTTCTGTGAAAGGCAGAGTGATCCCATGAAATCTACCGGCAGCTCTTGTAACGTATGCGGTGCAGTGGAGAATGGGGATTCGTAAGTTCCTCTAAAAATATGCATCCCAGTCTGCAAGAGAGAGAGAGAGAGAGAGAGAGAGAGAGAGAGGAGAGAGAGAGAGAGATCACAAACACACAACCAACCACACGCATCCAAGCACGTACACGCACACAC
>JAFLJL010014507.1:0-5000 GCA_018398815.1 Conus ventricosus | reverse complement strand
GAGAGTTTCAGCTCCTTTAATGTGTTTTAGCCAATGCAGGACATTGTCTTCAAAGTGGGGGAATTCTCAAGGGAGCGATACCTCTCACAAAGGGCATTAAGCACTTTAGAGGAAGAATGCCACATGTGGTGGAGAAATAGGTGATGCGCCGATTAGCACTACTCCCTCACCTAGCGCATACAGTCGAACTGTGTTAAGGAGTTAAAGTGGTCAGGCAATTGTCATGTGATAGATGGCACCTAGGGTAGTGAGGACCCTCCTGATTTCGAACCTTCCCAAATCAGCGAAAGGGAGGGAAATGTAACCACTAGGACCTTGGAGCATCGAGTCGGCGCTAAATACTCAGTCAGCTGAGGCTGCTTTGTAAACAGACCCTGAAGAGCAGGAGTCTTGGGCTCGTTCAATTGGTATTGCCGTAGGGCACTGTGTTGATACTTTGTCAGGCTGGTTGAATGCATGTGGACGTAGTTGTCATAGCTTTCTCTAGGTAATTACTGTGTTAAAGTGGCTCCCAGAGTTGGCGGGAACTTTCGATGTCTATTTAGTGCCAAGTGGCTGTTTGCTAAGCAATTAGGTAAGGCTGTGTGTAAATGCTGATGTGTGGAAGAATGAAGTGAAAGGGGAATTCAGTGTACTTGTGAACAAGGTGGTGGAGAAGCAACATGGACAAAGGCATGGCCCAAAGGGAAATCCTTTGTGTCCATCCATATATAAACTGAGGGAGAACAACATGGCAGGAGGAGGAGAAGAACACCACGAGAGAAAGAAGAACACAGGAGAGAGAAGAGAGAAGAGTGAGCAGGATAGAGAAGGGTTGAGAGAAACGTGGTCTAGGAGACAGAAGTGACAGCAAGGTCTTAGGGTAAAAGACAATCTGAAAAGGAAAAGACTGAGTTTGAAACCCAGAGGTGGGTGAAAGAGATGAAGGATGAAGAAGATTTCTATGTCGAGTTCCCAGAGACCACCATGAAGACCCAGTCCTGAAGCCTGAAGCCAGTCAACCAAGGGCGTCACCATCACCCAGTGCTGAAGAAAATTTGAAGTGACTTGTTCAAGAACTGTGGTGTGGTGTGAAAGTGTGGTTGTGTGTGTGGAAACCTGGCTAGGTAAGAAGCCATTTTATTATAACCCGGGATTAGGAAGTATTCATATTTTATGTTTTGATTATTCCATTTTGTGTATCTGGATTTTCATGTGTAAATTATAAGTAGCATAGAAATTATATTTCTTGTTCTCAGTCGTGTTAAGACAGAAACGAATGCGTGACATCCCATTCCCAATGAGAGGTGAATGTTTAGTGGGTGCATGAGTGCGCATATGCATGTATGACTGCAGAGATAACCTTGGTGTGTTAAGCCTGACTAATAATACATCAACTTTGTGCGCTTTAAGCAAATACCATCACGATTTCCCCTGTCCTGTACAGAGAGGGGAGAGAGAGAGAGAGAGAGAGAGAGAGAGAGAGAGAGAGAGAGAGAGAGAGAGAGAGAGAGAGAGAGAAAGAGAGAGAGACGGTTCACGCGCTAGTACCCGTGTGTGTGAGTGCGTTTGTGCGCTTGTGTGTGTGTGTGTGTGTGTGTGTGTGTGTGTGTGTGTGTGTGTGTGTGTGTGTGTGGTGTGTGTGTGTGTGTGTGTGTGGTGTGTGTGTGTGTGTGTGTGTGTGTGTGTGTGTGTGTGTGTGTGTGTGTGTGCGTGCGTGAGTGCGTGCGTGCGTGCGTACGTGTGTGTTTGTGTGTGTGTGTGTGTGTGTGTGTTGGTGGGGTGTGTGTGGTGTGTGTGTGTGTGTGTGTGTTTGCCGCCCACTCTATTGATCTTATGTGCTTTCTTATAAACCTATTACATGAACTCACACACATAATTACACCTACGACAGCTATATCTAGAAAATGGATAGTTGAAAACATTGTTTCATGATTTGACACCGACGCAACAAAAGAAAATAGATTGGATAAGAGTGGGAAAGTCGTCAGTTCAACAAAAATGTTATACTGCTATTTCACGTTATACTTTAATTTATATTTTCTGCGTTTGCGGAGAGTGTGTTGCTGTCTGACCTTTCTACGCAGCTGTAAAATGAACATAAAACGGAAAGAAACGAATGATAAGGAAATGATAATTCAATGATGTCTTCTTTTCCATTCTATTGACTTTTCTTGATAATATCCCTCTGTAGAGTATCATTAGCGATGTCGACAGTCTTATTTCTTTTCAGAATATATTGCACAATTGCTGTTAGTACATGGTGAAAACCACTAGTCCTCCTTCTTTGTCTCTTCTTTTACCATTTTGTTTTCTTCATTTCTTCCATTTTTGCTTCTTGTTCGTCGTCGTCTTTTTCTGATTTTCCTCTTCCTCTTCCTCCTAATCAGCCACATTCTTCTTCTTCTTCTTCTTCTTCTTCTTCTGTCTTCTTCCTTTTCTTTTTTCTTCTTCTCTTCTTCTCCTCTTCAATCTTATTTTTCGTCGGTATTCTTTACCTGCTTCTTCTGGTTTAATAAAACTGACAGATGGCCCAAATCTTTTCGGCGGATCTGCACCTATTCAGTGATGTGTTTGTGAGAATACAAATAATTTTCCTCTAGGCCGAACTAGTAGGACAGCTTTTTTTCAGGTGGTGCGGTCTGGCACAAAATCCCTGCAAACCTCATTTACTTGGAAAAAAAAAGATACTAACTAGAAACCAACCAGCCAACCAACAAACCAACCAACCAATAAAATACCCACAAACAGTATTTTGCACTATGACGGAATTTGAACACACACACACACACACACGCCGATGTTATATAGCGTGTGGGCTCCCGTTTGCGGTTGTTTTCACGTGCGGGTTGGCTGCACGTGTTTTTTGGGGGCTTTCAGGTTTTTGTTTTGGGTGTATTCACTAACAACGATTTCCATTTATGCCTGCAGTTGTTTACTATTTCTGTTTTGGTGTTTAAAGTTGCTAAGTGTGGTTTGCATAGTATTAACCATTTTTCAGTTAAACATAGGTTGCACCTTTTTGAAACATTGCTGTATGGTGATGCTCTTTTAATGATTTTCCAGGATATATTGTAGCTTGTTTTTGCGTCTTTAAGTTTCCAGATATATTTGCTCAGTTCTGTTTTGGTTTTTATATTTTTCTTTATTAAATGACTGTTTGTGGTTTGCATATCTGGTTTGAAGTGGTTTTCAGTGATCCCCATGTATGTTTCTTTTTCATTTTCTGATGTCACAGTAGCCTGGTATACAATGTTGTTTTGAAGACATTTATTGTTTAGTGGGCACTGCTCCTTTCTGGTGCAATTGCAAGATTTCCTTTCTTCACCCTTCTTTGCTGTGTTGATTTTCATTTTGTTGGATGCGTCAATTAGGTTTTTGAGGTTGGGCATACATGAGTACGATAGTTTGACAGTGTTTTTGTTAAATATTTTGGACAGTTTGTGTTCTTTTGGAAATGAGTTGTTAGGATTTTGAAGAATTCTTTCCCTATGTTTGTTTTGAGTTTCCCGTCGTATGGGGGGTTATACCATATGATTTTTCTTTTTCCCATTTTTCTTGCTTTTATTTGTGTTGTTGTCTGGGTTGTATTGTAATTTGTAATTGTATCCACTTGTTTGTAGTGCCTCCTGGTATTCTACTGCTGCATTGTTGAACACTCTCTCACTGCATGACAGGTTTGATAGTCTCTTGTTTATGCCATGGGGTATGGTCTTTAATACAGATGGTGGATGGTTACTTTTGGTGTGTACATAAAGAGGTGTATCGTTGGGTTTCTTGTATGGTTTATATATGTGATTGTTGAGATCCAGTGTTATGTCTAAGTAGTTCACTACCTTTTATTTGCTTCAATGGTAATCTTTAAGTTGTGGTTTTGGAAGATTTTGCATAGTTCTTTCTTCTTGTTTTCGATGGTTCTTGGATTGTTGGTTAGTGCAGCAAGGCCATCGTCTCTGTATAGTCCGACTTGTTTTCCGAGTTTTTTCTTGATGTTGGACAGCATAAATAGTCCGACCAGTTCACATGTTTCTGCACCATCATATGATCCCATGGTTACGTCGAATGTTGAGTTTCTGTTGGTTTTCCTGATCCAGATTTCATTTTTGCTGTGTAGTAATGTTTTCTTGGTGTGGAGAATGATTTCCATTTCTGACCCTGTTATGTCTGTGTGGTTACTGGCAAACTTCAGGGCTTTGGTGAGTAGTTCCTCATGTATAGATGGGTAAAAGTCTACTATGTCAAATGTGATGAATACTGTATTACTTTGTTTATTGAGTTTTTTGAACCATTGGATAACTTCGTATGTGTTCTTCCAGAGGTTGTATTCAGAGTTTGATTTTACGTTCTTTACTATTTTTTTCCATAATTTTCTTGCTTATTTTGCCTAATTCAGATTTGGATGGGTTTATTAGTCTACATGTTGGATTGTTATGAAAAAATTGGGGTTGTGGTCTTTGAGTGTTATGAAAGCTTCTTTTGTTGCTGTCGCTTCTATCCTGTCACTTAGGTCTATGCGCTCTGCAAGTTCTTTTTCTTAAGTGCGGATACTGTCATGTATATTTTTGTCGGCTTTTTTGTAGTTTTTCTGGATGTTTTTGTCAAGGAGTTGAGAGTTTCTTTTGGTTCCATTTTGTAGTAATTGCTAGTTTTTATCAGCCTTCACAAATATTTTTTTGTCATTTTGTACTTGTTTTATTTGTTTTTTTAGTGTTGCTTGGAAACCGTTGTTAGATTTTTTTAATTCAATATTGGTTATCATTCTTTTCATTTGATCTTCAAAGGGTTTCATTTCGTCTATGGCTGGTGGTGATCGCCATGATTTGAAATCGTAGGTGTTTTTGTCCTCTTTTTTTCATTCGGGTTCAGAAGAAAGAATGCTTTCCATCTCATATTATGTACAAATTTTCTGTTTGTCCTATTAATTTTTTTTTATATGATTGCGATTAAAACGTTATTTTTGTACTGCTAAATTGGTTTCCCATTTTAAAATTTAGAAAACAAAGATAAATTCCTAGAAAGAA
>JAFLJL010014506.1:12500-15537 GCA_018398815.1 Conus ventricosus | reverse complement strand
TATCGTTCCCACCTTCACTACACAATGAGTCTGCGCTATCGTTCCACCATCACTACACAATGAGGTCTGTGCTATCATTGCCGCCATGACTACACAATGAGGTCTGTGCTATCGTTCCCACCATCACTACACAATGAGGTCTGTGGTATTGTTCCCACCATCACTACACAATGAGGTCTGTGCTATCGTTCCACCATCACTACACAATGAGGTCTGTGCTATCGTTCCCGCCATCACTACACAATGAGGTCTGTGCTATCGTTCCGCCATCACTACACAATGAGGTCTGCGCTATCGTTCCCACCATCACTACACAATGAGGTCTGTGCTATCGTTCCCACCATCACTACACAATGAGGTCTGTACTATCGTTCCCACCATCACTACACAATGAGGTCTGTGGTATTGTTCCACCATCACTACACAATGAGGTCTGTGGTATTGTTCCCACCATCACTACACAATGAGGTCTGTGTATTGTTCCCACTATCACTACACAATGAGGTCTGTGCTATCATTGCCGCCATGACTACACAATGAGGTCTGTGCTATCGTTCCCGCCATCACTACACAATGAGGTCTGTGCTATCGTTCCCGCCATCACGCGGGGAGAAATCATAATCCAGTAACCTTCAAAGACAATTCTGCGGCGAAGGAGTATTATCAGAACCATGGGGAGAAGCGACATTAAGACAAAGGGTTCATCAGAACCATGGGAAGAAAGCGACCATTAAGACAGTCCTGAACCATGGGAAGAAGCGACATTAAGACGTCCTGAACATGGGAAGAAAGCGACATTAAGACAGGGGGTACATCAGAACCATGGGGAAGACATCAGAACCATGGGAAGACATCAGAGCCATGGAAAGACATCAGAACCATGGGAAGACATCAGAACCATGGGAAGACATCAGAACCATGGGAAGAAAGCGACATTAAAAAGAGAATGAGCAGCAAAAAGAAGTGTAGGGAAATAGCTCGTGGGCAAAACAAAAGAAGAAGAAAACGAAAAAGAAAAAAAAAAGGAAAAGAAAAGAAAAGAAAGGAAGATAAATATATGTAAACGGATACCTTTGAGTCAAGCTTGAATATCCGACCACTCTCTGTCTCTGTCTCTGTCTGTCTGTCTGTCTCTCTGTCTCTCTCTCTTTGTGTGTGTGTGTGTGTGTGTGTGTGTGTGTGTGTGTGTGTGTGTGTGTGTGTGTGTGTGTGTGTGTGTGTACAACCACGGGTTAATCTGACTAAATTGGTTTCAGTCAGTATGCGTATGTGTGTGTGTGTGTGTGTGTGTGTGTGTGTGTGTGTGTGTGTGTGTGTGTGTAACAAGTTGTTGCTTTTGCAAAGCAGCAATATTACAAAAACCTAGTCATCAACTGTTCAAACACCCAAACGATAGCGCCTTACTTTGGAAAGAAATTAGAAAATCTAAAGGTTCTTTTCATCTCCCAGAGCCTGTCTTGATCGAAAACGATAAAATCTGTAAAACAAACGAGGAGAAAGTTGAATTATTTGTGACACTTTCGCAGCAATGAGTCAGACTGAACATCTGCCTAAAGAAGAGCAAGAACGAAGAGAATAATATGAAAACGAAGGGAGAACCATTGAACCACATGACAATGACAACATGTTATATATTAATAAAAATCTAACAATGGAGGAGCTTCTGTACTCACTTCGCCGTCTAAAATTGGTAAAATTGCGACAGGATTTGATCCCATTTCTTACAACATGATAAAGCATTTTCCACAATGCTTTCTGAAAAAATTATTAGAGTTCTTCCAATTATGCTGGATTTCTGGAAGCTGCCAATGGCTTGGAAGAAAGCAAACAGTTGTACCTATCCATAAACAAGGAAAATCAAAAGAAAATCTTCTAATTTTCGACCCATTTCTTTGACTCCTCACATTGGAAAACTTTTTGAGAGGATAATGAAATTCAGATTAGAACATTTCTTGAAAAGAATGGGATTTTGCATATTCAAGCTGGTTTCAGGAAAGGGAGGGGGTGTCACTGATCATGTTAGTCTTTTAGCTTCACACATCAAAAAGCCTTGGCTAAGCGACACTCCACTTTAGCCACGTTTTTTGATATTCATAGAGCGTACGATTCCGTTTGGCATTTCAAATTATTGTCCAAGGCTCATGAAATTGGGATTAAAGGTCGTTTCCACATGTTTTTACAATCATTTTTATCTGAAAGAACGCTACAAGTAAAACTAATGGTGTGCTGTCAAGTACAAGATATGTTAACATGGGTGTCCCTCAAGGAAGTGTAATTTCTCCAATCCTCTTCTCATTGATGCTTTATGATCTTAACCAAATTGACACGAAAGGGGCTACTTTAGCTGCTTATGCAGATGATATTGCAATGTGGAAAAATGTAAATTGTAATTTTACAAAAAACAAAATCAAGCGTATAAAATTGTTGAACAGTTTCAATTTGCGATCAGTAAACTTGTTAATTATTTGAATTCAAACGGTTTTAACTTATCAACGGACAAATCAGTTTTTATTATATTTACAAAGAAAAATATCGATTTTGAAGGTAGGGACGCTGTAAAAGTAAAATAGGTGATTCTTTCATTTTCCCAAGTAAGCAAGTAAAATTTCTAGGCGTTATTTTTCACTATAAATTATTTTGGTGTAAACATATAAATCATCTCGTGGAAAAGGCAAGAAAGAAATTGCGTTACTGCGAGTCCTAACTGGAATCCTCTGATAAATTATGGTTTAATCTTTATCCATGTCGCCTTAGGGACAGTTCGTTCGATTGTAAGTTATGGTCAAGAAGTATTTTTTACTGCACCAAAGACAGATTTACATAAGTTAACTAGTATTGATTCCTTAGCACTTAAAATTGCTTTGGGGCTTCCAAGATGGGCATCAATTGATATGACCTACAGAGAGGCAG
Source organism: Conus ventricosus (assembly GCA_018398815.1). Lineage (NCBI taxonomy): Eukaryota > Metazoa > Mollusca > Gastropoda > Neogastropoda > Conidae > Conus > Conus ventricosus. Next base: position 12,627 of record JAFLJL010014506.1, on the reverse strand, counting down.
GAGTTTTACCTTTAAATGAACATAGGATGCTCTGTGCTTGTAGCTACTCAGCACGAGCAAGAACAGTCCCTAACTCAGTTACTTCTGAACTTGATGAAAGCACCTACGTTTCTAGGAGATACGGAAA
>JAFLJL010014506.1:0-5000 GCA_018398815.1 Conus ventricosus | reverse complement strand
TTCTTAATTAAGTTCTTAATTAAGTTCTTAATTAAGTTCTTATTAAGTTTTTAAATTTGGTTTACTTCAAGTTCTTAATAAATTCTTGATCAAGTAACTTCTAAGTTTGTACTCAAGTTGCCTAAGTTCATAACAAAGTCTCCTTAAGTACAACTAAGTTCTTTTTCAATTAAACTTATAAAATTAATCAAAAAACATTTATGTTTTAAACTTAAAATATAGATGTCTAATATAGTCACCACCACGCTCAAAAAAAGCGTCAATCGTTGAGGGTGTCTTGCTTAACGCCTTGACGTGAGATTGGTCGAAGATCTTAAAAGAAGTTTTTACATCCTAAAACAACCGCATTGATTACAAAACTGGTCTATGGAAATGTCTTTTATAGACCCCCATGCTTTAATTTATTGGGCTCCATCATTTTATAATACGCATTTCTAATTTTTTATCAAAAAATTTAAATTTTAAATTCAAAAATATTATTGCATTTTAAAGGATCAAAATTTTTTTTGTTATTGGCTGCTGGCGTGCTGTTGTTTTTTCTTCTGTATTTAGTGGTTAGATTTTTTTGTGCTTTTGTTTTTGTTTTTCATTCTTTTATTATTTTATAACTGTTATAACTGCCCCCGCAGCAGCAATGGCGCCAAAATGGGGAAAAGTTTTAAGTTCAATATTCCCTGAAGGCTTTGGTGCCTTAATTACTTGCTTTTGTTTTTGAGCTGCTTTTGGATCAACTTTGGCATTGGGGGTGTTAATGTTTTCATTATTGATTTTTTTATTCTGTATTGTAACTTTAATTTTCTTTGTCTGTTTAACTCTGCTACTCTTTTCCCTGCTGCAACACGCCCAGGATGTTTACTGGTCACATTCTCGACTTGATTCAGTGTTTTCTGATTCAATGTTTTTCCTGGTTTCTGCTGATTTTCCGACTCGTTCATTTTGAAGGAAATAAAATCTATATGATTAAAAGTAATTAATCCCATGATTAACGGCGATAACAATGTTCCAAATCTGTAATATAAATCACAGCTTAGAGACTCTAATGACTTTGTTAAAACTGATCTTGCGTTTAAATCATACGTAAGATCTTGTTCAGAATCAATGGGAGCAAATCTACTGACTAGTTTAGTGTACAAACTAAGAACCGTTTGCCCCACACTTTTTTACCATTCTCGACCCCAGCTGCGCTTCATACCTGTTATGATACTTTATAATGTCTTGCGGCGACATCTGTTGAATCTGTTCTATGCTGAATTCAGTTCCGAGGAACTGTTTTGTTTTCCACATGCTGCCAAAGATACAACCTTTCCTTTTTGGGCATATATAGCTTGGTCATCAACTTCTTCTTTTGAAAGTTCAGGAAGGTTTGGGCCCACCCTGTAGCTCTAGCAGATCATCGCTGTTCATGTTTTTTATTAATTATAATTATTTTATTTTTAAAAATGAGCACTAAAAAAACTATTGTCAACCTTGTTATACCATTCTGCCGTTATTGGAGGCCCTAAGTGTAGGATACTCAATGCTTGGTAAAAGCCTGTTAAAAATAAAACCGGCAGATCTTGGCAAACTAGACTTTGAGGATTCAGCAAAGCTAATCGCTATTATTACAGCTTCATTTGCTACGAAAGATTTTCTAGTTAAGCAAGGAATAATTCCAGAGAATAATAAAAAATGTAAAAAAATACATTTATAAAAAATGGCTTCACTCATAATGATGATAGGCGGCGCTGTGGTGAATGCGCTTGCTTTTAGCGGAATTTAATTACGCGTTTAGTAAACTACGGGATGACGGTGAGAGAAAAAGACATAACAAAGCTGTGGAGCAACTAGCCGCAGCAAAAGATCGCTATGAAAAGCAGAGAATTGAGCAGTTAGATTTCATTAACGACAAACTGAAAAAAAAAGGGCATGCAGCTTACACATTAAAGATGTTGATCAAGCAATAAAAGAATATTATCTTGTAACAGGCAAACCAATCCAGACATTGCCCCCACCAAAAATTCAGTGACTTTTTATCATCCATCAGAAAAACAAAAGACGCAAGAAATCGCGTTTATTTTCGTTGGTATGACTGTCGTGTATTTTGTTGCGCATAATATCAGCTGAAAAAAATGAACAAAATCTTTTTATTCACCAAAAGGATATTGGAAGGGAATCACAGCAATTAAAAAGCTAAGCGAAGCAGCGGGAGTTAGTGAACAAACAGCAAAAAAAATGGTTATCTAAACAAGCGATTTGGCAAATTTATTTACCTGCGCCTAGACGAATACAGAGACCACACTTTGTCAATACAACTCCAAACGACACCCATCAAATGGACCTTCTATTTTTAAACCCTCTGATACGTTTAAAGACGAAAAAGATTTAAGTACGCACTTACAGTCATTGACATAGCTTCAAGATACAAAGAATGGGGAACCATTAACACAAAAGAGTGCTTCTGCTGTTGCGTCGCTATACAGTTTAATTACCAACGGGCCCGCTAACTTATCCTCCCCATGATCAAGTCGATGATGGAAAAAAAATTTAAAGGGCAAGTAAAATCATTATTGTTAAAACATAGAGTTACCATTAAAAGAGGCATTCCAGGAGTTCACAGATCGCAGGCTTTTAGTTAAAAACTTTAACAAACAGTTAGCCAAAAAGACTTTTTTTCTTCCCAGTATCACAGAGAGTTTTATTGACAATTCTCGCAACACAGAATGGGTTAGAAGACTGCCCTCAGTTTTGCCGCGCAATGAATAATGAAGAATTTAAAGGTCTAAAAACCAGTACAAGCAATCAAAAAACCAAACAATAAATGTTGCTGAAGGAGAGCTTCATCCAGCAAACTATTACCATTTGGTTTAAAAGTAAGGTACCTTTATTTACCGGGGGAACCCAGAAGGGGACACCCGCATCAGGGCAACGGATCCAGTTTGGAGCGTTGATCCATATGAAATAAAAAAATTGTAAAAATGAATCCGCCCGTGTATTATTTACGAGAAACTGACAACAACAAAAAAACCAGCTCCTCAAAGATCTTTTGTAAAAGAAGAACTGCAGATAATCCCACCAGACACAGTTTTCCCCTTTAATTATTTTACGGTTCTATAATGTTCCATATGCATATGAAAACTCTGGAAATTAACAAACACACGTTTTGTGTTTGTTCTATCTAATGACTTCTTTGTTACCAACAGTTTGGGTTTACTCATTTTAGATTAGATTTGGCGTTTTACGTTGTCATGATGAAAAGTCTTATTGTCAAAAAATGCTTTTTTGTAGTTGTCATGCGATATGTTTGACTGCACAACACTGCGAGATATTGCCTTTGCTTTTTTGATAGTTTTTTCCTGGCTCGAAATACTGTACATTTTTTTACCTTAACCCCACAATACTCCCTTGATCACTTTTCCAGATAATTCATCCTTCATCTTTCCTAAAACCTTCTTGTTAGTAATTGAATGCAAAGGCGAATCTTTAGGGTAATCGGAGTGTTTATACCATCCACTTGCTCCTTTAGCACTTCTATTTCCATGTCTTTATAGATGTCTTCAGTAGGGATATCTATAAAAAAACTATCTGGTATCTGTGTAAAGTACTCTGGACTCTGGATACGAGGGCTTAAAGTAGTCATAAAGAAATTCTAACATCAAAAGCTTTGATAATTCTAAAACGGTAAACCCAATAAAAACAGGTTTGTCCAATTTGGACTTTCTTTTTTTCATCATTATGCCAAAAAGCTGATCAAGAAAAACTTCTGAAGTCCTGATAATTGGTTTTGAAGTCAACTTAATTGCTTCGTTCTCTCTGGTGACCAATTGACGTCTTTGCGTTGTGCGGATTCTCCATAGTCTTTCCCAAAACAGCTGTTGTTCATCAGCTTGAAAAAATCTTTTTCTGAAGCATCTGGGGGATTTAGTTCTAAGAAACAGTGTTTTCTATAATGTATGGTTTTCATGACTGTTCTTGATCAAAAGCAATTATACGATGAACAGCTGTCAACTTTAAAACCATGTCTTAAAAAAATTGTAGAAGTCTGTAATGACAGACATAATTTTTTTTGCCTCGAAGATTAGGCACAAGTTTAGGCGGCTCTCTTGGATTCATCTTTAGACTTTCTGCTGCTAATGGATAGTCATTATGCAGGTCATGGAGTTCATGAGGATATTCTAAGTCAACTTCTAGAATGTATCCACGCTGTTGACCCGGCGTCAAACTGCCCAACCACTTTAATGCCTTTTGAATATTTTTCGGATTGTCTTCTGTGTACATTTTAAAGTTACGTAATGGAAGTGATTGCGCCATAGCCCAACCATACAGATTGTTTGCGTCTAAATACATGAAAATAGTTAGACCTTTTACTTGGATCATAATTGTCCAAGTATTTGTTGTTTGCTTTACAGTAATGATGCGACGCCATACTAATTCCCCCACGCAATCCGTTTTCAATCATCTGAATCATTGGTAGGTCAGACAATAAATCAATTTGTACTCCAGTAAACTTTAAGAAAGCGTCCCAACTCATCCCGGGCGCAGAAATATAATGCGCGGGATCCAGGCTATAATGTTTCATGCAGGTCTTTCTGTAATTTTCAAAGACGTCTGCCAACAAACAAACGTCAGCCATCAAGTATGAATCATGATAGTTTCCCATCGTTTTACACTCTAACTTCTGCCATGCTTCTTGAGCATGCTGGTAATCAGAATCACTGATGTCCTTTCCTCTAAGACTAGAAAGAACGCGCCTTTAGGCGAAGTGTATCTTCGTCAAACCTTTCCCAACTGTTCATGTACTCATAAGGGTAAACACCCTTTCTAACGAGAGTTGGGTCAAAATATTTTTCCGTTATTGGGCAGGACTTTAAGGACATAGCCAGTGACTCTAATGATCCTATCATGTGCTGCATAGAGTCATAAAAAGACAGTTATTTAAAGTGAAACACATGTACTTTTCTGATGACTGTGCAATGCATGACACCCTGAAGGTATCGCCCACTGCTTTCATTATAAGATGAGAG
>JAFLJL010014505.1:5000-30301 GCA_018398815.1 Conus ventricosus | reverse complement strand
CAAAATTAACACCTATTTCACAAAAAAATTAACATCCCAAAACTCTAAAATTGACGTAATCGGGTACATTAAAACGGGGGTTTAAACGGGGCTAGATAAGATAGGGTGATTGTGAACAAAGATTTTTTACATTCTCTCCAGGATATTAACGTCCGCGGGACTGAGCCCTCCCTACTTTTCTAATATTCTCTTCTACCTCAAGCACTATTAATAAATCAGAACAATCGGCTGCCTTCCATCTTGATTAGTTATTTTTACATCCAGTGAATTTAAAGAACCCTCAATTAATTCTTTAAATCACTGTCTCCGCCAAACCTGTATAACTGATAATCGCAAAACCCGCCTTAATTGACGGAAGTGCTCGTAGAATTGTAGATGGATAGCATTAAACAAAATTTGCACATGTTTTTAACTGTTGTAAATGGGCATACAAATTGGGTTTTTCGAGAAAATCAGAAGGTTTATTACCTTCAAATTGATTAAAAGCCTTCTCTTGTACTAAATCTAAAGCTCTATCGCTACTGTGGAAAGCCCAAGATTTTAGCCAGGTCTTTAGGGAAAGTGTACTCTCTTCTTTCTTCTAGTGGGAAATGTATAGTAATTCTGAGGTTTGCTTCGTTGATTGTTAAAAAATATACCAAATTCGCTAAGTACTTCTTTTAAAGAACAAAAGTTGTAATAACCTTCTGGTATTTTTTACATGAGTTACTTGGCCGCCCCCCCCCTCGTTACTAATTATTAATCCAATTATTTTGAGCTTTTTCAGATATGTTAACCCACTTAACTTTAAAACCAATTTCTTTAAGGGGAATCCCACAACTCCCCCGCCAATTGACAATTGGGTATGTTTAAGAACACACGCTCGTTTTGCTTGGTTATATAGATGTACATGTTTTTTATAAATATTTTAAAAAAACTATTTAAAAAATGGAACCTTTTAAATATAACGAAAGTGCCGCTTAAAAATGTAGGGGCGTTTTATAATCCTAAATATTTTAGACTTTAGCAATCTAACCATTGCAGTAGATGAATCATACGGCTTCCAAGTTAGACTTGTAAAACCCCCTAACTAAATATTTAAATCACCCAAAAAAGAATGAAGAGTGCCATCAGCATGGTCATCCCGCCCTATGGCGTTTTACCAGAATCAGTTAAATTTTGCCATTTACTGCGCAACTACTGGCTGCGGTTTTTAAAATTTCCCCCTAATGGCAAACCATTTTTTAAACCAAAAAACCCTAATCTTTTTTTTGGGGTAAGGTTCAGTTTATAATTTTAAATTTCAAATGGGTTTCACCCCACCTTCCATTTTCCTCAACATAAATTTTATCTCTTTTTTAATTACGATTCGGGAATTCATCAGATTTCTGGGGCTAAAATTAAAAAATTTTTTTTTTTTAAAGTGCAATTACACATTTCTTTTTTTTCTATATGTAATCAATCTACATTAACATATTTTTTAAAACTTTTTTGGAAAAGATGTATGCTTCAGATTTTATTCAAATTCATATATTTACAGGCTGATAATTAGCCATTTTTGGAGCTTATTAGCAGCTGTTTTGTTTTTCTTTCGACCATGTGAAGGACGATTTTCATACTGCTAGGAAAGCTAATAACAATTCCGTTGTTTGTTTGCCAAGAAGGAAACGATCAAACTACACCGTGGCTGGGACGAGAATTCACTCAAAACAATTCCATCAGGTATTATATAACTGCTGTACATTCTGTCTGTTATGCAATTCGCCATATTTTGCGTTTTTTAACACCCATGGTACTATGTACTTGGTTAATTAAAAAAAATAAGTATGACTATTCGGGTAGTATTATACTGTACTAACATATAAGATTATTCATGTAAATGCATTTAATTGGATAATGGACACATAGGAGTGTTGCTGTATTTTTGAAAATATTTGGACAGGTATGTAAAATGAGGGCAGAATAAAGTACCATGTTTTTCAATTTTGCCATTCCGCCTGAGCGAATTTATAATGAATCTAAAGCGTAAAAATTGTTGCTGCGACAGGAAACAGTGAGGAGAGAGATGTGGAGAGAGAGAAGAGAGAGAGAAGTATTGCAGAAGGGGAGCGGGGAGAGGAGGAGAGAGAGTGAGAGACTTCTTTTAATAGGTTAATGGAAAAGGAAGCATAACCATATGTATGGGTTTTTTTCACATTCAGGTATCTTGGCCCAAAGGAAAAACATCGAAGGGAGACAAAAGCCATCACTGTTCAACAAACCTGAATGTGCATTGTTATACATGCGGCCATTGACACGACTGACGAGCAATGTGTGTAAACAATGGCAAACGGTATTGTTGTTTTTATAGCCCAGCCCGACCGCAAACAAGATGCATGTCTTCTAAAAAACTATCTTTTCAAACTTTAATACAATGATAATGATCAGTCTGGGGATACGGAGGATAGCGTGGAGGTTGGTCGTGAGAGGGAGGACAGGGAGGTGAGAGCAAAGAAGGTTGTTCTATAGTAATTGTGCACTTTTAACCAGAGAGAGAGAGATGGAGAGGAGTGAGGACGGGAGGAGCGGAGTGAGGGGTGAGAGAGAGAGAGAGAGAGAGAACGGGTTGAAAAAAAATGAGAGAGAAAAGCGGGTGGAGGGGGCGGTAGGAAGGTGGGGCAGCTGTTGATGGTTCAAACACGTACTACAGCTGAATTGCTCATGACGACTAATGATGAAAGAGATGACTGGAGGGAATGGGAAGAGTAAGAAAGAAGAAAGAGAAGAGAGTAGAGACAGATATTAGCTGAGTGATGATGTTAAATAAAAATTTGACTTCAGCACAACTCAGTTTCAGAGAGAGGTTGCGTTATACCCTCAAGGTGGACAGTGTTTAGTCACAGCCGCTTCTTCTTTGTTTCTGTTTTTCTTATTTGTTTTTTTTTCTTCTTCTTCTTCTTCTTCTTCTTTTTTTCTTCTTTCTTCTTCTTTTATTCTTCTTTTTCTTCTTCTTCTTCTTCTTACTGTTGTTGCTGTTGTTGTCGTCCCAACGTCCGTCGTCATCGTCGTCGTCGTCGTTTCGTTGCTGAAGTTGTTGTTAATTGCATTGTTGCTTGAAAGGACGAGAGGAACGCTCTGACGTAATACTCGCGGCTAGAGCGGTACTTCATAGCCAAAGTATACCACACAATGATACTGTCGCGGTCAATGTCCTGTGAATCAAGGATGCGAGGGGGTGGGAGGGTGGATGAGGAGAGAGGGACAGGTCTTGGACACAACACCCCACCGACCAACATCAAACCCACTCGTGGGAAAACCAAAATAAACCAAATAAGCAATTTATTAAATTAATTGAAAATATCTCTTTCACACCTAGTGGAGGATAGGGACACGACTATCAAGAAGAGGGAGGACAAGAGAGAATTGGAAAAATAAAAGAAGGGAAAATAGAAGATGACAGCCACTAAAAAGAAGGTTTCTTACTTAATAGAACAATAATAACCCAATACAATAGACCCACACCATGGCCCCTGGGAAACAAGATAAAATTTAGACCCTAAACACAATCCATCAAAATAAAGAATGAAGAAAGGGACTGGGGAGAAATGAAATAATTAAAGAGACGCGTAAACAGGGGTCTACCCCCAAGCCACACAAGCTTATTCACCAAATTCGCAGTACTATATACACTTCATGAACACTTAGTATATTCACACATGTTTTCCCTATCTCACCAAAACATCACTGCATACGAATGTCTCACCATCGCCTGGCATCACCAAACACCGCCATACACAGCCCAAATCAAAAACTTAACTTAATAGGAAAGTCCTTTTCCCTGTCCGAGCTGGGTGGACACTGGTGCACCCCAAAGCACGTGGATAGGCTCGGATGAGGGCGTTTGTTCGTCTTGGCACCACGGTCAGCGTATCTGCCACTCCCGTCCCTTCCACTTCCACCCCCACACACTCCCCACCATCGCTTACTTCCCCGTCTTTCTTCCGCCGCCATGTCTGTCCTTTATTTCTCCTTCCCGTCCTTCACCCCTCTTCAAATGATGCAACCGGTATTCGAATGTGTTCGGAATGAATCAAACAAACAAAAAACAAAATGTTCATTGACTTCCCTAAGGACTAATGTAATATATTAATTACGAGGTCTGTATCTACTGGTTACGCATTCAGTTGGTTTGTGTTATTGTGTGTTTGTTTTGATTGGGGGAATGTATTTTTAATGATGTAAAGACTGCTTTTTTTTTGTTTATGTGTAAGCTGTTCAGGTTTGTCTTTGCTGAATTGTTGAACGATTAATTACTATGTGTTAGTAGAAAAAAAGAATGATTCACTTTTTTTTTAGTGACACTGTGGGAACAGTCTAATTAAAGAGATTGGTTGGAAAACGGAACCGAGTTTGTTGAAACATGTTTTTGATTTTGTGCATTGTGCTTGTGTAGGTATGTAAGTGTGTGTGTGTGTGTGAGTGGTGTGTGTCTGTGTGTAATTGTGTTTGTGTGGGTGTAGTGTGTGTGTGTGTGTGATGTCTTAACTCCATATATCAAGCACAGTTCTATTGCTTAGTCATTACTCTATCGTAAAGAGAAAGAGTGGACAGGTAAATCCCTATTCATTCACTTCCCACAACATGCTGTATCTGACTCGTTTCTCGGGGGAAAATTTAAGTCCAGCATATTAACCATGACCAGATGATGATGTCTGCTTCTAACAATTTCCTACTCACATGTCACCAGTCTTATTTCACCTCCCCGACGGCACTAATTGAACCCCAGCGATTATGCTATCTCTGCGATGGTCACTTGTCATCTTCGATAAAAAAGTAGGCGTCTTTCCGTGCTCAAAGTACTTCGGAGCCAGTTGTGTTATGATGGACCTTGGGCGTACGTAACCTTTCCCGCGGAATTCAGGATTGTCAGTACCAGCATCTTCATGGAAAAAACGCAAGTGGAATACTGCCATGTGGCACAACATGATGCCCCCTCGTCGGGTCACCAGTTACCGGATGGGAACCCTTTGGATCGATTTCTGGATCGACTGGCCAACGGTCTTTCTTGGGCCAGCTTCAGGTGGAATACATGACCTTGAATTCTGCCATGGTAACAGGCTGAGCCTTCACTCCGGCTGGAATGGGTTCATGTCCCAAAAGAAATCCATAGCCAGACAGACAGTAAAAAAAAAAACCATGAAAGGGACACAAAACACTTTCATAAATCAATCGGGGTTCTTTTCACTGAGAGGTTTCAACTTGTGATTGGCAAAACGTCAGCATCAAAAGCACCACTCACGTACAAACATCTTGGGTTGCAGGAAAGGCGCGCGAGCGCTGAGGGAACGCACGCACGCACGGGGACGGATGGACGCACGCTGCGCACACACACACGCATACACTCACACACACATTCCACAACACAAAGACTAAACACACTCACACACACACACACACACACACTACACACACACACACATACACACACACACACAACACACACACACAGACACACATCAACACACACACACACACACACACATTACACACACACACACAACACTCACACCACACACGCACGCACTCACGCACGCACGCACGCACACACACATTCCACAACACTCAACTCACACAACACACACACAAAACACACATACACACGCACGCACGCGCGCACGCACACACACACACACACACACACACACACACACACACCACACACACACACGCGCGCGCGCGCGCGCGCGCACGCAACGCACGCACGCACCGCAAGCACGCACGCACGCACACACACACACACACACACACACACACACACACACACACACACGCACGCACCGCACGCACGCACGCAGGCACGAACACGACTCACACAACTCACCACACACACACACACACACACACACACACACGCGGTGTGAAATCATAAAAAACACCAATCGTTCTAAGTTTTACATTTTACAAACACAAACCATAGAACACAATACTTGGGTTTGCAATCTTGCGGGTTCTTTCAATGAACATGGAATGTATATGAGGAAACCGTTTTGCACATCTCCATTGCAGCTGCTAGGAACGCTCCGGCATCAGATTGGTGGCACCTCTGATTCACTGTGAAGATGAAATAAAATTCACACCTGATACGAAAGGATACATTGCTGTTGGTGCGCACGAATGTGTGTGCGCTCGCTGTGTGTGTGTGTGGTCTGTGTGGTGTGTGGTCGATATGTGTAATTCTGTGTGTTTGTGTATGTGTGTGTGTGTGTGTGTGTGTGTGTGTGCGTTGCATGCGTGTGTGTGTGTGTGGTTGTGTGTTGTGGTGTGTGTGTGTGTGTGTGTGTGTGTGTGTTGTGTGTTGTGCGCTTCGTGTGTGTGTTGTGTGTGTTGTGTGTGTGTGTGTGTGTGTGTGGTGTGTGTGTGTTTGTGTGTGGTGTGTGGGTGTTGCGTGTGTTGTGTTTCGGTTGTGTATGTGTAATGTGGTGTACGTGTCTGTGTGTGCGTACGTGCGTCGTGCGTGCGGTTTGGTGTAGTGGGGTATGTGTGTGTGCGTGCATGCCTCGTGTGCAATGCGCGTGCGTTCGTTACGTAACGTGAGTGCGTATGTTTGTGTGTGTGTGTGTGTTGTGTGGTGTGTGTGTTTGTGAATGTATGTTGGTTGTGTGTGTGCTGTGTGTGTGTGTTGTGTGTGTGTGTTGTGTGTGTGTGTGCATTAATGCGAGTGCGTGCTTGCGTGCTGTGCGTTGTGTGTGTAGTGTGTGGTGTGTGTGTGTGTCGTTGTGTGTGTGTGTGTAATGTGTGTGGGTGGGTGTGTGTAGTGTGTGGTGTAATGTGTGTTTGTGTATGTGTGTGTGTGTGTGTGTCTGCGTGTTTGTCTCTGTGTGTGTATGTACGTGGTGTGTGTGTGTGTGTGTGTGTTGTGTGGGTGTGTTGTTTGTGTGTGTGTGTGTGGGTGTGTTGTGTGTAGTGTGTGTGTGTGAGTACGCGCGCGCGCGCGCGCCTCGCGTGTGATGTGTGGGTATGTGTGTGTGTGTTGTGTGTGTGTGCTTTGTGTGTTGTGTGTTTAGTCATGTTGTGTTTGTGGTGTGTGTTGTGTGTGTGTCCGTACGTGCGTGCATTGCGTGCGTGCGTGTGTATGTGTGGTGTGTGCAGGTGCATGCATGCGCGTGCGTACGTGAGTGTGTATGTGTGTGTGTGTGTGCATGCGCGTGGCCGAGTAAGTACGTGCGCGTTTGCGCGCGCGCGCGCGGTGTGTGTGTTGTGTGTGTGTGTTGGTGTGTGTGTGTGTGTGTGTGTTGTGTGTGTGTGTGATGTTGTGTTGTGTCTGTGTGGTGTAGTGTGTGTGTGTGTGTGTGTTTGTGTCTTACGCTGGGTGTACACTCTGTTACAAATACACCATTGACTATACTACTAGTTTCCTCTACCATGACTCTGATGATAAAGCATGATCTGCGAAAAAACAAAAACAAAAAAAATAAATAATTAAATAAATGAACACTCATGCCAAGGAATCCAACCGCCAAAAACACCCGCTTGGTCAGTCTGCCACAGTGGGGTTCAGAGCAGGGACCGACATGGCCTTGTCGTTCACCAAAACATGCCGTCTATGATTCGTTGTCATTTTGCCTCATTGCTCGCAGTCTGAAATTTAAAACAGTGTTATGGTTAATGTATGTGCATGTGTATGTATTTGTGTGCCTGCGTGGTTGTATGGTATGCGTGCGCGCGAGCGCGCGGCAAGGGCATGTGTGTTGTGTGTGTGTGTGTGTGGTGGTGTGTGTGATGTGTTGTGTGTGTGTGTGTGGTGTGTGAGTGTGAGTGTGGTGTGTGGTGTGTTGGTGTATATGTGTGTGTGTTGTGTGTGTGTGTGTGTGTGTGTGTGTGTGTGTGTGTGTTTGATGTGTGTGTGGGTGTGTGTGTGTGTGTGTGTGTGTACAGTTTTTTTAAAGCTTTGTAAATAAATATTGCTACATCAAAAATTATATATCTCACCGCTACGTGCCACATAAATAAAAATTAAACCTAAAAAATGAGAGAGAGAGAGAGAGAGAGAGAGGGAGGGGCGAGGGTGGGGTGATGAGAGAGAGATGAGTGAGTGGAGAGAGAGAGAGAGGAAGAGATGAGAGGAGGTGAAGAAGAGACGAGTGAGAAGTAGAGACGAGGGGAGACGAGAAGGGAGAGAAGAGAGCAAGAGAGAGAGATGAGAGCGAAATGTTATTCAACTAGGGTAATGAGATTAATAAAATTGCACATGTTTTTTTTTTCCACCCAGGCCCTGGGGGGACGGAAGGGGGGGGGGGGGGGGGGGGGGGGGGAGAAGAGGTGGGGGCGGCGTGGAAGAGAAGTGAAGGGGGGAGGGGATGATGGGGGGGCCGGCGGAACGGTGGGGAAGGGAGGGGCGGAGAAGAAAAAAAGCACATGGAAAACACAACTCAGCAATATAGCAGCAAAATTGGGGTCGAAAAGTATATGCACAGTCTTCTCTCGCCTAACTATCAGAAGAGTTAACAGACTATAATACAAAAGCAAACGGACAAAATCTTGCACGCGTCAACCTGCACACGTACACTCACACACCACACACACGCACACGCACACAACACAAACACGCACACATCACAAACGCGCGGCGCGGCGCGCGCGCGCACCACACACACACACACAACACACACACACTCCACACACACACACACACATACATTTGTTGCTTCATTCTTTCTTTCGCTTATGCATTGGAGAAAGCCTTCATGTCCAAATATTGTAGTGTGATGAACTTTTTAAGTTTTTAGTGGCTGGAAGAGAAAATGTTTTGAATGAAGCTGATTTTATTTATAAACGAGCAATGCTATTCTTATCCTTCATTCAATTGGTAAGAGTTTCCAAATAGGGGCCTCCTTAGTAGGCGAGGCCGTGTCTTAAAAAGATTAAGTCTGGTTTTCTTTTTACGATATTATTCGTGTATCGTTACTGATTCCGCAGACAAAAATCGTGTGGTTTAATGTCCTGGGGGAGCAAAATCCTATACTTTATTCGCATACATACAACTCGCTTTGGTAACTGTAGTTTATTCGATAATGAGGATATAAGGAATATTCAGTGCTAAGTAGTCTTCAGTCGGTCAAACAGTAGCTTTAAATGAAATAACTTCAGAGAGCGTTTATAGAATCCTGTTAAGATATTTTAATGTTGTTTGCACTGCATTGCATTTCAGAGAGCGTGGACGCAATAATCGTTAAAATGATGAAATAAATCCATGAAAAAAATTCTTTCGGCAGCGTGGTACATCGATCCGGTAATTCTTAATTTTTGAAAAGTTGAAATATTTTTTGTGAATCATTTGAACAAACTCATCCATATGCGGTGACCCAGGAAAAATGGAGAGAGAGGGAGGAGAGAGAGAGGTGAGAGAGGGAGAGAGAGAGTGAGGGGAAGGGAGGTGACCGAGTGCGAGAGAGCAGGAGAGAGGAGAGGAGAATGAGAGAATGAGGAGAGAGAGTTGAGAGAGGGAGAGCGAGAGGGGAAGCAAAAGAAGATAAAAATAAACGAGAGGGAGAGAAGGAGAGTAAATGTAAGAAAAAAAGAAGGAGGAAAGAGAATGGAGAAGGAAACGAGAGATAGAGAAGAGAGAGAGAGGGAGGATGAGAGGGGAGAGGAGAGACCGAGAGAGGGGAGTCTGTGTTGTATGCCTCGAACAGCGAATGCCACTCTGAGATATTGTGATCCACCTAATCTCTGTGAGTCATGTTGTGTGTCAGAGAATGTAAATATCTTCGTTCAAGACACACCCATGTTTTTTTGCACGAAAACCCCCACTTTTTACATCCTTAGTCAGTCCATATCATGTAATCTTGTAGCCTTAATTACACACCTTTATTTCACAAAAAAATTAAACATCCCCAAACTATAAATATTGAGTAATCTGTTCATGTAATCGGAGGCGGGCTTACAGAAGGCTCTGTTACGTGCTAGTATAATAAGTTAGGCTGTGATTGTGAAACAAAGGTCTATTTACATTCTATCCAGGGGATTATATCGTCCGCGGGGACTGAAGGACTGATGCCCCTCCCTACTTTTTCTTAATATTCTCTTCTACCCTCAAGCACTTTTAATAAATCAGAACTATTCGGCTGGCCTCCTTCCATCTTGCATTAGTTATTTTTACAACTCCAGGGAATTTAAAGAACCACTCAAATTAATCTTAAATTCAATGTCTCCGCCCAACCTGTATAACTGTGATAAGCGCAAAAAACACCGCCACTTAATTGCGGTAAGCAAAGTGCCTCGTAGGAATTGTAGATGGATAGCCATTAAACAAATCTAGCACATGGTTTTTAACTGTTGTAAATGGGAATACTCAAAAATTGGCGGGGTTTACGTGGAAAAAATCAGAAGGTTTTTACCACTTCAAATTGATTTTATTTATATAAACGCTTGTCTTGGTAATCTATAATCTTTAAAGCTCTATCGCTTACTGTTGGAACGCCCACAAGATTTTAAGCCCAGGTCACTTTAGGGAATGTTGTACTCTCTTTTTCTTCTAGTTGGGAAAATGAATGGTCAGATCCTCTATGATTTTATAGTATTTCTGAGGTTTTGCTTCGTTGATTGTTAACAAATTACCATAATTTCGCTTTTTAATATTGACTTCTTTATTTTATTTTTTTTTTAAAGTACAAAAGTTTGTTAATAACCTTCTGGTTTTTTTATCATGTGTTACTTGGCCGCCACCCTCGTTCAGCCTCGTTACTATATCTTATCCAAATTATTTTGAGCCTTTTTCAGATATGTTAACCCACGTTCACTTTATTAAAACCATATTCCTTTAAGGGCTATCCTACAACTCCCGCGCCATTTGGACAAATTGGGTTATGTATGTTAAGAAACACAGATCGTTTTGCTTGGCTTTTATGATTTACTTGTTTTTTTTATAACTATTTTAAACAAAAATCTATTAATAAAATGGAACCTTTTTTAATTTTTATCGAAATTGCCCCCTTACACATGTATGGGGGCGATTTTTTTTTTTGTTTTTATCCTTAATATTTAGTATTCTGCATCTAAACAATTGCAGTAGATGAATCATACGGCTTCCATGCATATAGTCTTGTTAAACCCGCCTAAACTAAATATTTTTTTAATAAATCCACCAATATAGAATGATTATTGAGTTAGTTGCCATCTGCACATGGTCATCTCCGCCCTATGGCGTTTTACCAGAATAAGTGTTTAAATTTTGACCATTTTATTGCGCAACTACTGGCTGCGGTGTTTCATACTGACAAACATTTATTCCACCCTATTATCTTGGTAAGGTCAGTATATAACTTTCATGTTTATTACCTGTGTACAAGACGAATTATACTAACATGAACTGCAAGTGGCCCTCCCTAACGACAACGCTTTTAATTCCATTTTTATTTAAACAGCACCTAAGGGATCGAATAATGTTATGAAAAGATTCAGCAACGAATTCTAACATTAATCATTGCTACTGATTTTAGACAAATGTTAGGCCCGCTAATCACTTGGGTTTTTAGGCACTCCTCTTGTATTTTGTGGGGCGTAATCCGCCTAGAGGAATATTAATTATGATACTGGCCTACGGCCAACACTTCTTATGTCAACCAGGACAAAATGTTCGATTGAATGGACTTAGAACAAAAACATCCTAAAACCTGGACATAACATTTATCTTTAGTGAAAAGTAAAGGCCTAACAATGCCAGGGGGAGGTGCAAGACTCTTAATGGACCTCCTTAACGGTATATGTTTGGAGTGTCTTTTAGGAGAACAAGCAGCACAGGACAAGGTCTAGAAGACTTAGATCAGTCTTCTACCTGGCTTTTGACGCAGAAAACAAATTTCTAGCCAATTTAGAAGATGCTATTAACTCTGCTGTTGATTTTGCCTGCCAGCCATTACAGCATACAAAGGTATCAAGACTTCTTGCACACGGCTAGGTCATAGGTTTTGACTTTGTTGTAGTCCATGGATGCCATGGATTATATCATGCATACCTCTCTGATCCTTAGATACAGTTTGGAATGATAACAGAATTATAACATTGAAATCCTCATAGCTGGTAGGTCGATCAAAAACTTAGGACACAATCAAGGGCTTGTCTTAAACACAAGCCTGCACATCTATTTTAAAAAAAAGTAACCTAGCCCTGAAGGGAAAGCGATTCCACCACCGTTAATATAAGCGCCCACTGCCCGAAAGCAGCCCAGAAGATAAGCACGCACCTGTTGAATCTTACCTCGCCAACCGACAGTCATACTAGCGAAAAGAAAAGACAGCCCCGTTTGTTGTTTTTTTTTTAACTTTTACTGGATTAGCCTTTACTTATTTCACTAAATAATTAATACAGCTGACTTGCACTCACTAATGTCCACAGAATGGGTTCGGCCATATTAACCAGACAAACTTTACCTTTGGTAGACAAAACCAAATAACATTAAACCTGGCCAATTATGCCAAGGCAGCAGCATTAACGCGCTTTTTGAGCAGATAAACTTTCTTTTAATAAGTTTGCTAAGGATGATGCAATTGTTTTTCTAATCCAACTTTTAACCAGGCCTGAGGCGGTTTTGAGGCGTACTGGCCAGGTTGGCGCCTGACCGGTTCTTAGTCCTTTTTTTTTTTTTTTTAAAGCATAATAAACGATGTTAGAGATAGCAAACCAAAAAGCTGTTAAATATACTACAACTATTGTAATCCCATGTTCCACCTGAACAGAAAGGTCCTGATTACTTGCAGCTAAGCGTCGTAGTGTTTTTCATAAGTATTCTGTTTATAGTTTCTCCCCCGTATTCTGATTGTTCTTTGTGATGCTAGTTGCGCCTCTGTTAGTAGTAGACAGCACTTTCTAGCCTTCCCCCCCCCCCCCCCCCCCCCCCCCCTCCTCCCCCCCCCCCCCCCGTGGGGGCTGCCCTTTCTATCATTAAATTAATTTCCTGTATTTGTATTTCTGCTGTATTATATAACTTTTTTGATCGCCCTAATATTGTTAGCGTCTTGAATCAGACAGATTTTATTTTTTTCTTCTTCTTATCTCTCTATCTAGCTCACCAAAGTTGTGATAAATTGTTTGTTAGTTCACCCCCCGTATTGTTCGCAGAGGGCATAAGCACCAGGGATTTCAAGCTTAGGCAAACTGGAGAAGTAATAGTTAATTTAATTGTTTTCACTTGTTGTACTCATCATTAAAACTTGTCTCAATTTCTGTTGCTGCAATCATTTATTCTTGGTCCTAATCTTTGATATTGAGTGAGTTAGGGTTTTTATTTCAGATCGTTCTTTTGGCAAATCTTGCCCCAAGTTTGTAATAAACGATACTAACAGAATCAGGCCTTTCTTCTCTCTTTAAATTTTAAAATGGTTTAATCGCCTTTGGTTCGACAACAGGATTCCTCTGTTAATTAGTGTTTAGTTATATAAATTAGTTGGGGTTGGCTGTGTAGTAACTCTTACCAAATTTCCGCTGCTATGAGTTCTTATATTCAGATGGTTGATGTTATTCATCGTAAAATCAAAGGAAGTTGCAATTTGGCTGCTGTTCTAAGTCCTAAGCTTATGTATAGATTGTGTATATCTTTTGTTAATAGTTATGCACGAGATGCGCTTACTGAAGGGGGGTTGTTTCTGATTTCCTTTCTATTGAAGGGGAATTGATGAACTTCTGCTGCCGAGTTCAACGTTGTGCGCGCCTAATGATCGGAAATATTTATGTTTCATGTCTCTTCTAAATGAGGGCACCCACCTACTGCTGGCAGATATACTTTCTTCGTCGGCGAAGGTCAGGCGCGTCAAAATCTTTCATTCCATAATTTTTTTTTTTATATTCTTTTTGTGTTTTTTAAAAAAAATGATGAAAACTCCTCATACGGTTTGTGACCTCAGACAAATATAGAAAATGAGAAGGAACCTCCGGTGTTTATTGTTTGTAAAAGTTGTAAAAGGTATATGGCCAGACTGTAATTAGTGTAAAATACTCCATCAAACAAGTTGAGCCTGAATCAAACTTAATAGTCAAGTTCCATGATACTTAGCAGCGACTATGTTATAATGTCTGAAGGATGCAGGGGGCACCTGCCAAGAATCATTCTAAAAATGATATTACATCGACAGATCCTAAGGCTAATGTTGTTGATATATTTGGGACAGGAGGGCCATCGTTAACATATGGTAAATTATGACTGGAGTGGCATGAGAAGGTCTTTGTACTAAGCGAGGGCAGACTTTTTGCCCCTCTATTACTGATCTATGGCTGCCTTTAAAATAAGAAAGAAAGAGAAAGTTTTATCAGGGGAAGACACAGGCTCCCAAACGGGCCTCTGAAGCACAGGCTTTTACTTTGTATCTTCTTTTTTTTAAGCGGAGGGAGGGGGGGGATGAGGGGGTTGCAAGGGATATATGATGTTAATGATGAGGCTGTTAAGTAGTTAGTAGTATTTAGCAGGAAGCATTTGGCAACTGATTCATGCTTTCCTCTTAGTTTTTGAGGCTGTTTGTTTTTTGTTTTTATATGGACGCATATGCCATATTACCAAGGCGCACTCTAATGAATAAAACTACTTATGGACTGACATTTAATCTCCTTGCGGTTCTGTCGTTCGGTCTGAGATCCTGAAGCCAAATTACCAGTTAGTTGACATTCTCTTGAAGTTTGGGATGTTGTTACTAACCCCGAACTGGCCAGAACATTCTTTACCAGTATATAGTAAAACTGTTGATTTATTATGAAAACGTTATACACTCCCACTACTGAAAATAGAACAAAGCGAGACACTCTCTCGGAACATTACTTTACATCTTAATCAGTTCTCTGAAAGTCTTTAAAGGTATTTTGTTTTTGTTTACTGAAGAAACAACTCCTTTTTAGAGGAGAGTCAGAAGCGTTTTATAATCCAAAATTGAGAAGGGTTGGACCTGTGCAATATAATAAATGGCATGTTTGCCTTCTGTTGTATTGGGGGGTTTCGCGGACTTTTACCTCCACCAACACTTTTGATGAATTAAGAAAGTTGTAGTTGTTTGCTTGGGAGGTAGGCAAAGAGGATCCTACAGTGGAGGTGTATGTATGATAAAAAATCTTCGCCTTTTTATGATGTTAGACTCGAAGAAAGATAATTTATAACCTCTTAATATGGGTGTCTTTTTCAGTGGTTTTTTGTAGGGGTTAGATTTTTTTGAATCTTCATTGACACAGATTGTTTGGAAGTGGAGAAGAAGGATGTGGAGGGCTCTGGCCATGGATGGTTTATAGAAAAATAATATATTCGCAAGGAAGAAAGGCTGACGGAAACGCCCCATACTAATGCATATTTATTATGGTTTGTGCGATGTCAGTTTTAAACTTTGAAGGGAAAACAAGCACCTAAAAAGACGTGCTTATTTAAAATAATGCAAGATAGAAAAGAAGAAATATTCTATTAAATTCAGATGGAATTGTTTGTAGTTTCTGTCCAAAAGATCCGCACTGTTCTTTAGCTGCGGGATTAACTGGGTGTGGGAAGAAGGAAAAATTCTTGTCTTCTGTACTTGATTTGTTACAAACAATATACAGGTTTTTCATTACGAGCAAATTGTTATATCTGCTCAACCATTCTGCACAAAACGGCTTACAATAGAAATGGGTAAAAAGTTTAATTTGGACAGACGATAATTAGTTTTAGTTGATCCTTGCGTCAAGCTAATGCGACTGTTATAGATCATTACTATAGTGACTATTTGGGGGACTGAAAAACACTGCTGTTTATTTATTGATGACTGTTCAGCTTGGAGCCGGTTCAGCCTCTGAACGTGGACATTGATTAAAAAAGAAAAAAGCTCTGTCATAAGCTAGCCTTAGTGGGGTCACGCCTTTGTTGCTGTATGTGGTCTTAAGCCCCTCAAACTAATTCAATGCTGTCTTAAAAGGGACTTTCGTATCGCAGTTAAAAGCGGTTGTATTATTTTACACTAAGGGATAAAGATATAGTTTTGAAGAATGTGTTAAGTGAAACAAATTTTATAATAGAGACAAAGATCGAGCTAAAAAAAAATAAAATAAAAGAGCAGTTTTGAAAAATCCTAAGCACGCTAACGCTATGCTTACGGATGACCCCACCAGTTCAAATACGTTTGTTTTAATTGTAGATTGTTTATTTTAATTTTAATTATTAAAACAAATGTCTCGAGGGGGCCAGACAGAACAGAATCTCAAAAGCGGAGCCGGAGGCTAGATCCCTAAATGCGTGACAGCAGAGGTTTAATGACCCTAGCAGAACACAACGAGTTTTGATCTAATTGGGAGTGAAGTGCCAGGAAATGTTTATGGATATTTGACTATGTACACTGTGACGGGGTTTACAAACGATACAGCAATTTGAAGACAAAAGACGAAAGCAATATCCTACCCTAGAAGAGGGTTAAGATATTTAAGAGCAAACGATTTTGGCTAATACAGGGATACCTCAAAACTTCATAAAAGAGGAAATTGCTTGGGCCCGTTGCTTCTCTGAAAATTGCTTGGGAATTATTTTAAAGTTTTGAAACCTTCGAAAGCCCTATGTTTATACTTTGATAAAATAAGGAATACAATTTAGTAGAAAAGCTTGTTTAAATGGCAGTTCCCTTTCTTGTTAGCCTGGGGGGTTCCAGGAACTCAACAGACAAAACAGATTTTAAAAAATAACTTGGCAGGGTTCGGAATTATATGCTACAGAGAAAGAAAAAGTCCTTTGCTGATGACCTGATGATGAATGTGGGGGTCGACACCGTCTGGCTTAGACAAAAATTTTTTTACCCCACTATACCGTCACTTCCTAGGGCAAAAAATGACGATGATTTTTCGCTTATTTATTACTCCGAGGGAGGGCGACCTAGTTTGCCAGAACACTGCGTTTATTAGATGGCAATACAATAATGGCTGGAAATCTTGGATGCTCCTCTTAAGCTCGGTATTGAATTACTAAAAAACGGTGGACATAAATAAAAACCCAGATCATCTGACAAGGTTTTACTGTGATGGGTGTTTTGTGCAAAGACAAACTAACAGTACTCGACTTTTATTTTATTATGTATGTTGATTTTATGCCCGTTTTTACTTGGTTGATGGTAGTGCTGATGCCAGAAAGGATTAATAAGAAAAGTAATGTACAAGTTATTAATTAATTAAAATAATCTTATTTTAAAAATGTGAAGGTTCAACAGTTTAGATTATTAAAGCAAATAATGAACTTCAAAAGAAAATAGAAGTGAATTGGATAAGTATAGGGCTACTAGAAAGAAATTTTCTAATGTTTGTAAATACTTATCTTATGTAATTTACTGGCTCCTCCTCAGCTGGTAGCAAGCGTTAATTTGCTGGTGTCTAGCGTTGCCGTTTTTTTTGCTACCGGGTTTGGCGGCGCCTAGCCTCTTTCGGCATTAGGATGGTTCTCTCGCGAGTGTTAGTTTAGGCACTGTTGTCTATGATTGTAAGTGACGGTTTTAAAAAAATTTAACTCCTAAATGACAAAAGCACACTGGCATTGTTGCCATCAGCATCGAGCAGCAAAAATTTATTCTCTTAGATTAAGAATAAGCAATTTCTTACAGGATTGAAAACATTACAGACGAAGGAATTTTCAGAAGCTTATGGCTGACGGCGTGGAGGATTATTAGACGGCAGAGTGTAACTTCAAAAGGAGTGGAGAAAAGGAAAGACGTTCGTTTACTTCACGACTGGTGTTGACGCTGACCGCAGTTAAACAGAACATTTGTTGAACAAACAACACACGATCTGTTTTTATTAAAACCAAAAATAGGCCCAATTAATAGTTTTAACAAAAAAATAAGTTTAGCACAACGCTCTATTTTTTTTTTGTGTTAACTAACTGTGTTTTGGCAGGCGGGACAACTTGCAGCTCTTCACGAACAAAGGATCTTTTAGAGACAGGCCTTTTAGACGTAGTTGCCACCGCTCTAGAATGAAAGTGGGCTTCTCTCTTTTAAAATAATAGGACGGGAGGGGTTTTGTTTTCAGATTCTTTCAACTTCTATACAATTTACGACGCTCCCCATTTGGGGGGTCCGTGGCTCTAATTCCTAACATAGCCTTCTGCCTCTCCAGGAGCATATCTAAGTATCCTTAATTTTAGTCCCAAACGGCAACATGAGTTTTTGGAGTCCACTTGCACCATCTGTAGTTAATGCTTTTTTTTTTAAATTTATATTGCGTGTACGGGGTTTAACTGACCTGTTGCGTTTAATTCTTCTTTGTTCATGGCGCCGCGTAATAAATGATGGAGGCAATCTCCTAAACCAATCTCTGTGTTGCCGTTCTCTGTTTAATTCTGTAGTGTAACTTCGTTAGTGTCCATAATGTCTTTGTGTTATTGATAAGGGTGGGTAAAACAGTGCGCGTTCTTCAGCTTGATGTTATTATTAAAGTTTTCTACTAGGGCTTGTGATCGATGGTTGCCTGGAATCCCTTCTTCTTACTGTAAACATGATGTTTTAAAAAAAGTTGGTTTACAGAGCTTTTAAACTCTTTTCATCTCAACCTCTGACATCATTCTTGGATACTTTAATGGGCTCCTCGTGTTTTTTTGTTGAAAGCCAATCAGCCACAGCAGTTTGAGCTTTTATCTGTTTTTTAATGGTTCTTGTTCAGCCCGTATTGGTTATCTTTGGAAGCCTTGTCAACAACTGTCAGAGCTTTGTTAAACTTTTTTCTTCTAACTTTTGTCATGTGGATGATACAGCACAAGCCTAGTCCATCTGGTGGGGTTGTGTATTTGGTAACTATGTTAACAAATCTAGGCCTTTATTTTATTCTTTTTGGGGCAGGCAGGGCAGATATATTTGCCAAAGGTTGCCCTGTTTTGAAAGAAAGCAGTCTTTCGCTTTGGATTCAGTGACCAACAACTCTAGTGCTTTTAATCGTTTTCAATAGCAGTTCTTTCCCTTACGTACAATTACCCCTTTTGGAGAATAATTAATTTTGTACTTCGTATTGTACTTCGTTTTGTACTTCGTATTGTACTTGTATTGTCCATTAAGAAGGACTGTATTTTTAATTGTATGTTTAATTTGCGTTTTTAGATTGTTTGTTGCAAGAATATATATTGCTCCATAGCACCCTATTTTAAAACCAATTTATGACTGGCTTCGGTCTTTGATGGTTCATAAAAGTCAAGACAGTTCTGGCAGGGCGATCGATGTTTAGAAACTTCTTTCTGTACTAAGTAATATCATCATTGCTCATCAAACGTCTGTAAATGTGTGCTCTGCATCTGCCCCTGTTTCTCTTTTAACCTTTTTTATTTATAAGGTCTAAGTGGAGCCATTGTCTTTTCTCGTAAGCATCTCTTGCCTTAGCCTAAAATTCTTCTATTGCCTTGTTTTATGGACGTTCTATCTTTCGTTCAGACCACATTGACTTAAACATATAATTGGCTTTTCCAGAGAAGGCCCAAAGCCGTTAACAATTAGCTCCTCTCCTCCCATCATAACTACTCCTGACATCTTTTTATTTATCAATATTTTCTTCATTATGAATTAATCTTTATGAACTATATTTTCTGGGGATAATACCCTTGTGTAAATCCTAGATAAAGTATTTTGACGCAAATTCCTGCAGCTAATTACAACTATAACCTTAACAACATCCTCAATGTCTTAACCTTCCTAGATCGCCGGCTTATTTTAAACATGGTTTTTTTTTTGCTAACCACTCTGTAATATTGCCTATACTAAAGTCCGTTATTAAGCTAGAAGTAGTGGTTAATCGTAGTGATAATCTTTTTTTCACTCATCTTTTTATTAACTAAAAAAATAATTTATACTTATCATAATACGAAAGAGGTGTCTTGTCTATGTGCTTTTTAATCAGATAATCTTTTGTTGTTTAATGCTAAAAATAAGAGTTGCAACTAGTTTGGGCTGAATCTTCTTATCTGTGCCCATGTTTTGGCGGTTTTTTTCCTACCATAAATTTTGCAAGGGTTGAATAAAACTATAACAACAGCCTGATTGGCACTGCATATTTAACCAGCGTTTTTGTTAAAACTCTTGGTTGATAAAAGGATTAATTTTATTTTGTATTGCTTTTTAAAATGGATTGTGGACGAACCATTAAAGGCAGTTGTGAGGTGCAAGCCAGTCTACCTCTGTAACTACTGCCATCAAGAAAGATTATACTCTATGGGCTCTGGTTTGTTTTTTGTGGAAAAAAAAACCTAGACAGATATTTAGGCACTGGACTAAGTGTGGAACAAAATCCAACTACCTGTTATACATCAGGACGTTGTGATTGAGAAAGTTTACTACGCTAGGTACGACAGCACACGTTAGGATCAAAAATGGTTAGATCAGTGGGTCGACAATGATTAGTTTATTGCCTAAGTTAAGTAAGTAAGATGGTTGACGGTGTTTTGATTCAGAAGAAGATTTAAAATAATGGTCTTATCACAAGATCCGGTTTTAAAAACATAGTCCCTAGAAAGGAAACTCTTTGCATGTGACATGTATTACAAAATTTGGGACGTTGTTTTATGCCACATTATTTTTGGGATTAATTACTTTTAATCATTTTAATTTTGTTCATATTAAATTTTATTCGCAATAAAAAAAAAATGAGGCGAATCAGGAGAGAAGGACGCCCGCCAGCCAGGACAGTCCCACTAGGGACAGTCCACATAGGAGCTGCAGAAATGGCTCCGAAGTGGAATGTGCCGCAAACGTGAGTAATGTTTACTAAGTCTTAATAGTCTACTGGACGTGTTGAGGCGGGTCGAAACTAGCTGAATGGAACAGACTGCATAAAGCAATCCAATCAGCAAAACAAAAAATTGTTTGATAGTAATTACAAACACCGCCGCCCCGCCTAAAACATAATCAACACAATAACAAACATTCACAATCTAAACGATAAGTAGTGTATCATTATGTATTGGGGGGGGAAGCTGTTGGTTTTGTTGGGGGTTGGTTTTTTTTAGCATACAAATAACTAACACATACCTAGCAACTAAAGTCTCCAAGCCCCCCACCAGTTTTCGACCCCACAGTAAAAAGAAGGAATAGAACTGCCTTCTGCAAAAAAATGTGCAACCTCCTGATGTAGACCACCCATTTTCTATGGAATGGTTTTTAAGAACTAGATAAAGTACAAGTTAAGAACTAGATAAGTACTAGTTAAGTTAGTTATAGAAAGTACTTTTTAAGTTAAGTGCAAGTGTGTAATTACTAGTAAGTTGGTATGTAATTTTTAATTTCTTGTTAAGTACTAGTTAGGTTATTAAGTTAAGTTCTTGTTTAAGTTCTTAAGTATGTTATTGTTAGGTTATTAAGTTTAGGTTTAGGTCAAGTCTGTGTGACGTTAATCTTTTAAAAGGTCTCCAATTGGCCCTACAGCTTAATGATGAAAGTGTGAACTGGACGTCTAAATTCTATTGTTATTGTTTGAGACTTAGTATCTTGGGTAACAGCAGTTGTGTTTTACTCTGATGAAGATTGAGCGCTGTTTATTAACATTTGTGTGATGAACATACTTTGTTTTCAAAGTGAGCTTGCTTGTTAGTTGTCGTGAGTTATAATATTTTTTTGACACCTTCTTTATTATACCTTTAGCCTTCTTCATATTACAGAAGTCTGGCTGTCAATTGCTAGACATCTTCGACGCACAACCAAACATATTCTTTTATTCTGTCCCATTTAAGTTCATCCTTAATCTTTCCAATCTACTTTTATTCAGTTTACGTTGAATGTAATGGACTGTCTTTTGGTAGTACATGGTGTAGTACCACCCTTCAACTACTTTAGCTATTCGGTTTCTAAAATCCTTATAGAAGTCTTTCTGTGGGGACGTTCTAGAATTAAAACTATCAGTGTCTGTGTAAAGGGGCTTCTTGGCTTACGGGTACAGTGGTTTGGTTCGTTGTTTTTTGGTTAAAAGTCTGCGTACTGATATTCTAGCTTTTTTAACTTTGACAACTCTAATACGGTTAAGCAAATAAACACCGGCTCTTTCGCTTTCTTGTCCAACCTTCTGAACATCTTTTTTTCATCATAATGCCAACCAGGGTTCGTGTTTAAATATTTCATACTAAAGTCTAGATTAGTTGGGTTTTTTAGAGGCCAACTTATTTGCTTGGTTTTCTTTTGTAACTAAGTTTCTCATCTTTAACGTTTTGTGTGGATTTTCCCTATTTTGCCCCCAATACAGCTGTTGTCATCGTTTTGTTAAAGAAGTCCTTTTTCGGAAGGAATCAGTGGCTTGGGTTCTAATTAAGATCGTGTATTTTCTTGATGTATGGCATCATAAAAGGGACTCTTGGTCTAAAAGCAATGATTCTATGGGAAACAGCAGTCAAGTTTCAGGACCGTGTGTTTTTGTTTGTCTTAGGTAAACTGTAACAGTCTGTAATGACAAACATACTTAGTTTTGTTGGCGAAGATTGGGAACAGGTGTTTAGGAGGTTCTTCCTTGTGGGGGGGTCATCTTTAAGCTATTCTGCGGGCCAGAGTATATCATTATGGAGATCGTTTGTTAGTTCATATGGATTATGCTTGTCTACTTCTAGAAAAAATATATGCCTTACTGTTTGATCTGGCGTCAAAACTTGTCCAACAACTGTAATGCTCTCTGAATTTTATTTGTACCATGCCCTGAGTGTTTGTACATCTTGATGTTACGTAATGTGGGAGAGAGCGGCTGGCTCATAGCCATCCAATATGATTGTGGGTCTAACTAAAGTAATTAGGATAGTTAGATGGTTTAGGTTGGGTCATAAATCATCGAAATTACTTGTTGTTGGCGTTGCAGTAAGGAGTGAGGGCCCATTTGCTAATACCTCCCATCAGCCCATCTTCAAATCATAATGAAGTGTGGGTCTAATCAGTAATTAAGTCTATCTCTGAAATGTTTTGTAGACTTTAGAATGCATCCAAGGAAAGGCCCCTGGGGGGCAGAGTATGTAATGTTTGATGAGTTAAGCTCTGTAATTGTTTCATGCATGTGTTCTGGTATTTCTGGGAAAGTCGTCTCTGCAATAAACACACGTCAGCTAATTAAAATATGATTATGATAGCACCCATCTTTGACAGTGTAATTCTGTCAGGCTCTTTCGAGCGTAGCGTATCATAGTCAGCTTCGTTATGTCCTTCTTGCCTCTAAGACTTAGAAAAAAGGGAAAAAAAAGGGGGGATGGAATAGAACAAAGAAGAATAGGCCTTTTCCTCCTTTATGGGGGGAAAAGAGGAAAGCGAGAGAGGTCTTTCATCAAACCTGTTTCCCACGAGTTCATGTATATCTAGGGGGGGGGGTGGGTGTGGGGTTGGTGGTAAACACCTTCCTTTCTTTTACGCATAAAGATGAGGGGAGGGTCAAGTATTGTTTAGTGATTGGAAAGTCTCTGTTGTGATCCTGCTAAAACTTATCTAAAACTCCCCATCAGTGATGTTGGGCAGAGTCATAAGTCATATAAGGATAATTAACTGTCAAGAGTAAAAGTCTTGTACTTTTTGATGGACGTTGCATTGCAGGTAACCTTCTTATATTCAGAAGTTACTGCTTGAATATTAAATTGAGATTCGGAGCCTCGTAAGTTATGAAAGAAGATAGGGCAGTTTCCATTTTTATGTTTTGGGAGGGTCAACCTTTAAGTTCGGAAGATTACATTGTTGTGCGCGGCCCACCTCTGAAACTTTCCAGTAATGTGATCGTGGTCTCTTACTGGGTCGCCTAATAATTCTCTGTTACATATCCATCAGTTGGGTAGAGGAGTCATAACGTTCTTGATCTTCTGGGAGTATAACAATTGGTCCTGTAAGATTTTTTGTTGGTTGGACGTAGTAATTGCGAAAGTTGTTTTTCATCTGCTCTAACTAAAATCTACTAGCTGCGGTGGGGCCCCTCTGTAAATCGCTGTCTTGTTGTGTTGTAACCCCATCTGACCTAACAATGATTAAACGCAATAAGAAATAATTAAACGCATAAGAAACAGATTTGTGATGGTGGGTAATAAGTTGTTTTTGTTCTTTGCTGTTTGTGGTCCCGTAGTTTCTGTGGTAAGTAGCGATTCAATAGTCGGATACATAATTATTTACTATAATCTCGTATGGGTCATTTGCATTTTGTTGTAAATTTTTAAAACTAACTTTAGTCCCTTGGTTTAGGTTGTAGGTGTTTGGTTTCCAATGTCTACCAAAATTTTACAATGTTTCGTATGTCTGGCAGCCTCAGCTGCTCTATAGTAGGGGATTCTGGGACCAAACAACTTTTACAAAGCCCTTGTTTATAGCATGATCCTTTGATGTTAAATGCATATGTCTGCTTTTGTTAGGGATTAATACATAATGACCTCTTTGTACTATCTGCAAACAGTATCAAGGGTCTACTTGTTTGGTAAGCGTGATTCGCCTATAAGTAGGAGGTTTTGGAGAAATACTTAGAGGCACTAGATTGGCTTTCTACAGACTTGTGTATACGTTTACATTGAGTGATGGTTTGTTGTTTTGCTCTTCAAACTGAGATTATACTTTCTATGCTTACTGGAACGTTTATGTTATCAAAGATTCAGGCTTATCCTTATATTGTCATAATAGATGGAAACTCTGTTTGCAGGATTTTTTACAGGATGTAAATGCGCTAAAACCACACCAAATTAATAAATAAATACCATGTTGTCAGAAAGAATTATGTATGTTTAAATGAGACTGCTCGTTTTAACTCTAACTCTTTTGGGAGTGGAAGGTGGTGAATTGCCAACTATAGGATTAGATCTTTCGTTTGTCCATTTCTGAATTTCATGGACATGTCCCTTATGGACCAGCCAGACCCCTAAATCTTTTGACTTCCCTCACTGCATGGTTAAACTGGTGTGGTTCGTAAATGCATGTTAGTCAGCACCCAGTTTAGAGTTAATGTCAATGTAGCTGATTAATTCTTTTTGTTTAGTTGAAACACAGACGTCCATGTTACTATTCATCAGGCATTATATAATCAATCAGACTGGTCAACAGCACTTTTACTGGTGGCTCAACTGAAGAGACTCATGGGATTTAGAGGTGGCTGTTGTGTGCCACGCTTTCATTGAACGTTCGAGGGTGGTTATTGATTGGCGGTTAATGATGTCCATGTCTACTTCACCAAACATATTGCCTAATGTTTGTCATACCAAATATATTTCTTCCATTCGTATATAGTTTTCCATCCTCCGAATTTACTTGTGAGGCATCATTTTAATTGCCACAATATTTACGTAATAAAAAAATAAATGTAATATAAAAGTATGTTAAAAACGCACTGTTTAGTCTTCACCCAGCGCGTTGCAACACTTCAAGGCACGTTAACCTCACAATAACGCCTGCTAATATTTT
>JAFLJL010014504.1:35000-38082 GCA_018398815.1 Conus ventricosus | reverse complement strand
GTCTGCACAAGTTTCCTTATCCCTAATGAGAAATAACCCCAGGAGCAGCCGAGTGTTCCAATGCTGTAAACGATGTGCGGAAACAATTAAAGGTTTATTTCTAGTTCGTGTATGTCAGTAGAAAGAACAGACGTCATTTACAGTAACTATAAAGAACAGTCTTAGGAAAAAAAATACACACACACACACACAAAAAAAACCCCGGATAATCGGAACCCTGTATTGGATTTCACTGGGCAACCGTCTAGCATGACACCGTTAGGGAAAAAAAAAAAAGCGAAAGTTCGTAGCACAGGCCCATGCTGTTGCTCAATAAATTAGCTTATGGAAGTGAGGAGGGTTTTGCGTTCACTTACGCATTTAACATTGGCGCATAATTATAATCTTCTTTACGTGTTGTGTTTCGTTGTACTAATGTCGCTGCACTGTGCCGTGCAGTAGATTTGTACTGTACGATACTCCATCATGTAGAACGGGATAGTGCTAGCGCATAGTGTAAGTAAACAGCATAGCGGGGTCACTGAACCGTGCTTTCGCCACAGCTTTCCGACTCAGTGAAATTCAGGCTGGTTTCGACGAACGAATAAACCATAGTCCGTAAACAACGGTATCTTCCACTACCACCACCCTCCCTTCCCCCGCCCCGCTCCAGCCCTCCATCCTTTTCCGTTAAACACCCTTTCACCCATCCATCCACCACATGTCCACAACCTCTGCCCCCCCCCCCCCCCCCCCCCCCCAAATTCTTGTTTATGGATTTCTTTCACAAGAGACGCTCTAGTTCAAGCAAGATCATGAATCTTCAACGAGGATTTTTGATGGCATTGTTTAGCCGATTAAAAAATCAAACATTTTTATTTGTTTTTATTGTTATTCCACATACAAAGAGAAAAAGGAGGGGAAAAAACAGACACACACACATAAAAAGAAGCCAAGCCAAAAAAGAAATAAACAGCAACATTCATAACTGAAAGTTAAGTATAAAGCAATAAACAAACAAACAAACAAACAGACAGACAAAAAAAACAAACCACACACGCATGAAAAAAGGAGAGAGAGAGAGAGAGAGAGAGAGAGAGAGAGAGGGGAGAGAGAGAGAGAGAGAGAGAGAGAGAGAGAGAGAGAGAGAGGAGAATGTTTCAGCATAGCACTGTCTATGTATTTAAAAAAAACACGATTACTTATTGACAATGCTATAAGAAATATACATAAGCCTGTATGCATCATATTATTCTAATATTACTACCCAAAAGAGATGTATACATGCGTTTGATGAAAAAAGAAAAAAATTTTTATATACATTGCAAGACAGATCAGCATGCATACACAAATAATATAGGAAAGACAGACGGATAGACAGACAGATAGACAGACAGACGAACAGACAAGCAAAGAAACAGGAACACAGAATGGGTTGGGTCACAGCAAGTGAAGATAACATATGTTAATATCATAAGGTACACTATTTATTGAGTACCAATATACAGAAATATTTCATCAGCAGACAAGGGCCACACAGGATATCCTCAGCAAAGGATCAAAACAAAACAAACAAACAAACAAACAAACAAAACGTTTAGCCGATTTTTTTTGTGTGAGTCCACGAGGACCTTGTCAGTATATTGCATTCAAGAAGTGTCTCTGATAAAATTTAAAAAATTTTTTAAAAAGTATGTAAAGCCATAGTAAAACGTAACTAATGATACAAATGTAAATTTACTTTTTCTGTTTGTCTAGATTAGTGTCAGTATTGCGCGAGCGGGGGTTTGACAATAACACCCAACCTAACACTTGCCGCCATTTTGAGGGTGAAAATTCCGACGCTACTTCCTGTAGGATCAGATAACGTTATCGCTATGTTTGGGGCAGAGAGCAGGGGGAAAAAAAACCCGATGGCTGAACAGAAAAGCCTTGATTTCCTTCTAGAATTCTCGTCTTTTGAAACAACATAATGTCCTGTCTGTGTCTGGGCCTCACTGGACATGTAGGTACATTGTACATTTTCCATTTCTAATCCTGAACGAAACGAAATGTACATGTATTTATCATCACGTCCATGGGGGTTAAGAGGGTAAGAGAGTGCGCATTTCGTGTCTTTTGCATAATACGTGCAGATAATTAAAGTTTTTCTAGACCCAGTTTGATCTGTATCGGTTTACACATGGCAACGTATGCTAATGTTTATTATTACTGTTGTTATTATTGTAAGCGAAGAATGTACGATGTATTCCTCATCAGAATTATGTGTTTAGAAATGGGGGGGGGGGGGGGGGGGAAGCAGCGACTTTTTTTTTTTTTGGGGGGGGGGGGGAGGGGTGCGGGGTGGGGGAGATTTTATTTTTCAAAGAACTTGGACACCAGTTCCTAACGGCTCTGCGCCACAAGGGAGATAAGCTGCTGTTCTGGACCATTTCTTTTTCTTTTCATTTTTTTTTTTTGCGCCTTTTTTTTTTTTTACTCGAATATTTAACGCTCTTACTGGTAAGTGAAAACCATTTTTTATTGAATTCCTAAACTTTGAGATATGTCCAGTGTAATGTGGGTTCACACTGAGCAGAAACTCATCTTAACTGTAACCGTTTCTTTGTCCGTTTTTTCGGGTTTTTTTTTTAAGCTTTCAACTTGATAGTAAGCATCTTTCACAAGCAATGTTTACGTCTACGGGTTGTTTGTTGGATCGGACAAAATCCTGTTTGTTGCTTATGGAATGACGGTTGAACCGACGAGTTTTCAATCCAACTCTTGGATTCGTCGCCTGAAACACCTCTTCCCCCGCTGCCCTCCCCCATCCTCCCCACTCTCCTCCTTACATTCTACGGATACATGAGGGTTTTAATCAATGGTTTAGAAAGAGGAGAGGCAACGGGAGTGGGGGGGGGGGGCGAGGGAAGGGGAGTCCCACCCCTTACCCCTCCCCAACGCCGGCCCTAAAGGCCCGCGTTTTGACTTGAGTTTTCATGGGACAGTCCCCCCGAATCTGGATTAGTGTCGGTGACATGGAGTTGAGCCCAAAGAAGGTTCTTTCACCTGCCTGTGTCAGCAAGCTGCAAACGCTCTCCATTGAGGCGTATTCTTTTCTGTT
>JAFLJL010014504.1:0-20000 GCA_018398815.1 Conus ventricosus | reverse complement strand
CCGCTGAAAACAGCGTGATCTCTTGCAAACCTTCAATTCACACCTCTTACTCGCTTTACTCGCCAAGTTCAAGAAATATATTTGTCAGTCTACAACTCTTCGTAAAATGAAAACAGGCGCGAAACAGCCATGAAACTTGTTTCGTAGAAACTCTGTCCTCGGGAAACAAAGAAAACATCGTGTTGCGTATTAATTTCGGCACGAAACACTACATTTGATGAAGGGGTTAGCCTTAATAAAACTTTCGCTCCGTTGACATTTAAGTGCGAATTGGATGTAAGTGAATGAACGCATCATTTTTTGACAAAAAAGAAAAAAAAATGACTCACAGGTTTTGCTATTTTCTTTTTTATCCCCCCCCCCCCCCCCCACCACCACCACCCACCGCGAATACTTTCAATGCACTTTCGTTTGCACGTGCAACAGGTAGTTGAATACACTGAGATCTACGCGAGTCATCAAAGAGTCCCACGCGGCGTCCCCTTGTGAGAGTTAGTTAAGGACCGAAACATCTGCACGAGTAAGAGTAGGTAGAGAGTGGGGAAGTGCGGAAGGGTGGGGGAGGCAGGGAGAGCTGGGGCGACGGGCCGGGGTCGGGGGGATGGGGAGGGGGGTGTTCTCCCCTGCTGAAGAGCAGCTGTTGTCTCGCTCTCTCCAACGAATGTCTTGCTATTGTATCAGAAGAGATGGTAAGGGGTTTATGACGAACTGGCTCGCGTCAGCGGGAAGTAGAACGTAATAGTAATGCAGCCCTGAAGGTAGAGATTAAGGACCTCATGATTCTCTGTGTGAAATGTCAGCTGTGATAGTACGTTGCTACGTCATGTAGCTTTGTTGTGTTGTTGTTGTTGCCGCCAGCTGGTCCGCGATTCCATAATACTTTCCTAGCGTCAGCGGTCTGTTGTTGCTGTCTTTGTACACTGGTGATTATCAGTATCAGTCGGGAAGCCCCCCTCTTGTAAACTGGAGTCAACTGAAGGAAAAAGATGGTTATATATCAGATGGGTTGCCACCTTCCTCTTATTCAAACATCTGTCCTTCTTTCACGATCCATTAGTGTGACAGTATCATCGTTTGAACTGGGACAGAACTCGTGTGTTGGTGCCCGTGCATTGCTACAACATTTTTCATGTGTCTGGAAGATGTCGTGTTCCATTGATTTTCATGTGTTTGGAAGATGTCGTGTTCCATTGATTTTCATGTTGCTGGAAGATGTCGTGTTCCATTGATTTTCATGTTGTTGGAAGATGTCGTGTTCCTTTGATTTTCATGTTGTTGGAAGATGTCGTGTTCCATTGATTTTCATGTTGTTGGAAGATGTTGTGTTCCTTTGATTTTCATGTTGTTGGAAGATGTCATGTTCCATTGATTTTCATGTTGTTGGAAGATGTCGTGTTCCATTGATTTTCATGTTGTTGGAAGATGTGTTCCATTGATTTTCATGTGTTTGGAAGATGTTTTCCATTGATGTTCATGTTGTTGGAAGATGTCGTGTTCCATTGATTTTCATGTGTTTGAAAGATGTTTTCCATTGATGTTCATGTTGTTGGAAGATGTTGTGTTCCTTTGATTTTCATGTGTTTGTAAGATGTTGTGTTCCTTTGATTTTCAAGTTGTTGGAAGATGTTGTGTTCTATTGATTTTCATGTGTTTGGAAGATGTCGTGTTCCATTGATTTTCATGTGTTTGGAAAATGTCGTGTTCCATTGATTTTCATGTGTTTGGAAGATGTCGTGTTCCATTGATTTTCATGTGTTTGTAAGATGTTGTGTTCCATTGATTTTCATGTGTTTGGAAGATGTCGTGTTCCATTGATTTTCATGTTGCTGGAAGATGTCGTGTTCCATTGATTTTCATGTTGTTGGAAGACGTCGTGTTCCTTTGATTTTCATGTTGTTGGAAGATGTCGTGTTCCATTGATTTTCATGTTGTTGGAAGATGTTGTGTTCCTTTGATTTTCATGTTGTTGGAAGATGTCATGTTCCATTGATTTTCATGTTGTTGGAAGATGTCGTGTTCCATTGATTTTCATGTTGTTGGAAGATGTGTTCCATTGATTTTCATGTGTTTGGAAGATGTTTTCCATTGATGTTCATGTTGTTGGAAGATGTCGTGTTCCATTGATTTTCATGTGTTTGAAAGATGTTTTCCATTGATGTTCATGTTGTTGGAAGATGTTGTGTTCCTTTGATTTTCATGTGTTTGTAAGATGTTGTGTTCCTTTGATTTTCAAGTTGTTGGAAGATGTTGTGTTCTATTGATTTTCATGTGTTTGGAAGATGTCGTGTTCCATTGATTTTCATGTGTTTGGAAAATGTCGTGTTCCATTGATTTTCATGTGTTTGGAAGATGTCGTGTTCCATTGATTTTCATGTGTTTGTAAGATGTTGTGTTCCATTGATTTTCATGTGTTTGGAAGATGTCGTGTTCCATTGATTTTCATGTTGTTGGAAGATGTCGTGTTCCTTTGATTTTCATGTTGTTGGAAGATGTTGTGTTCCTTTGATTTTCATGTGTTTGTAAGATGTTGTGTTCCTTTGATTTTCATGTTGTTGGAAGATGTTGTGTTCCTTTGATTTTCATGTGTTTGTAAGATGTTGTGTTCCTTTGATTTTCATGTTGTTGGAAGATGTGTTCCATTGATTTTCATGTGTTTGTAAGATGTTGTGTTCCTTTGATTTTCATGTTGTTGGAAGATGTTGTGTTCCTTTAATTTTCATGTGTTTGTAAGATGTTGTGTTCCTTTGATTTTCATGTTGTTGGAAGATGTTGTGTTCCTTTGATTTTCATGTGTTTGTAAGATGTTGTGTTCCTTTGATTTTCAAGTTGTTGGAAGATGTTGTGTTCCTTTGATTTTCATGTGTTTGTAAG
Organism: Conus ventricosus; assembly: GCA_018398815.1. NCBI lineage: Eukaryota > Metazoa > Mollusca > Gastropoda > Neogastropoda > Conidae > Conus > Conus ventricosus. The sequence continues at coordinate 17,129 of JAFLJL010014504.1, read as the reverse complement.
ATGTTGTGTTCCATTGATTTTCATGTGTTTGGAAGATGTCGTGTTCCATTGATTTTCATGTTGTTGGAAGATGTTGTGTTCCTTTGATTTTCATGTTGTTGGAAGATGTCGTGTTCCATTGATTTTCATGTTGTTGGAAGATGTTGTGTTCCATTGATTTTCATGTGTTTGTAAGATGTCGTGTTCCATTGATTTTCATGTTGTTGGAAGATGTGTCCCGTTTTTTGCGCATATTCAATAAAGGTAGGTTGCTGGTTTGATTTGTGTCATTTTCACTTCCTTATCATTCCATGTAAATTTTTAAGGAAAGAGTGAGAGCGAACAAACGATTGTTATTATTATTACTATTATTATCATTATCATTATATTATCATTTTGTTGTTGTTGCCTTCGACGTTGTTGTTTGTGGTGGTGTTGTTGTTGCTGTCATCATCATCAATATCACCATCATCATCATTATCATCACCATTACCATCACCATTACCATCGGTATCATCATAATTATTGCTATTATCATCGTCGTCGTTTTCCTTTTTGTTATTATTATTATCATTAGTATTATTGATATTATCGTTGGTGCTATTATCATCATTATTGTTATCGTCATCATCATTACTATTTTCAAAGGAGAAGAATGATCACCAAGGGACTTCTTTACATCTCACTCCGAACGAAAAAGGGAACAGGTAATAAAAATATAAATACAAAGAAACTCAAACCAATCACGTGTGACAGAATAGGGGGAAAGCATTGGGGAACTGACCAACGGCAGAGGCGGAGGGAAAGGGAGGAACGGGATGAGCGCGAGGTGTGGGGGGGGGGGGGGGGGGGGAGAGGAAAGGGGTGGATTGAAAAGGGGGAAAGGAGCTCGAGAGAAAGAGGAAACAAAGAAGGAAACAAATGTCAAACCTTTCCAACGATGAAAGGTACTGAAAATTATACAACAACATATACATGATAAAGATGATTAGGGTACAACAGAATTGAAAAAAAAAAATTAAGGTATGAAAAAAAAAACCCGCATGAAAAATCGATCTGGCAGACACAGTCCACGTCAATACAGACAGCTTTTAACTTCTTGAATATCGAGTGCGACCCCTTGTTGCCAAATTTGCTCCAGGGGCCAACAGTCTGAGTCGCACTATTTTATGTTATTTTATTTTACTTTTTAACATGCGCGCTGGTGACCTGCTCGTTTTTGAGTGAACCAGTATTTTAAGAAGAAGAAGAAGAAGATTTCGATGTCAGTTTCACCAAGGGGGCGTCACTGCGCGCGGACTAGCCCATGTAAGTTCTGCCGCATGCGCTAAGTTTCGTGATGGTACTGCGCCGTTTTTACCGTTGATGGGAAAATGAATTGTATAAGTCATTGTACGCTTGAGGACAGGGCATTCCAGACTCAAACACTCCATGGTCACAAAATTTTACGTTGGCGAGTCTTCAGGGTGTCCATGCGATACAGCCCCAGTGACACTTCCTGCAAGGGACTGTCCCACACATCAAAAGCTAAGAGAGCAGAGACCTGGCCCGTTGACACATCGACGAGGGAGAAGCTCTATGGATCTCTGGAGGGCCTCCGCCGTACAGTAGGCTTCGTTAGTGCCTCTGGGGTTCCTGTCTGAGTGTACAGAAGAAGAAGAAGAAGAAGAAGAAGAAGAAGAAGAAGAAGAAGAGGAAGAAGAAGAAGAAGAAGAAGAAGAAGAAGAAGAGAAGAAGAAGAAGAAGAAAGACGAAGAAGAAGAAGAAAGAAGAAGAAGAAGAAGAAGAAGAAAGACGAAGAAGAAGAAGAAGAAAGACGAAGAAGAAGAAGAAGGAGAAGAAGAAAATGAAGAAGAAGAAGAAGAGAAGAAAGAAGAAGAAGAAGAAGAAGAAGAAGAAGAAGAAGAAGAAGAAGAACAACAACAACAACAACAACAACAACAACAACAACAACAACAATCAATGAGTAAGCTGAAAGGATTTAAGTCGAGGGTCTCACGGACAGTAATTAGCAGATGTGTAACCTGCACATTAGCCCAACGCGAGACCTTGAGGAACAAAAGAGGATGCCAGCAGCGCCTTGTGTTCCCAGGTGGTCACCAAATGCCAGCAGCGCCTTGTGTTCCCAGGTGGTCACCAAATGCCAGCAGCGCCTTGTGTTCCCAGGTGGTCACCAAATGCCAGCAGCGCCTTGTGATCCCAGGTGGTCACCAAATGCCAGCAGCGCCTTGTGTTCCCAGGTGGTCATCAATCCAGGTATTCACCAGGCTCAATATTGCTCAACTTCGTTGATCGCGTGACGACCGGTGCTTTCAACATGGAATGGCTGACAACGAACTGACAAATAAACCAACAAGCAAAACATGTGGGAAGGCGGTGAACATGAGAGGCGAGGGGAGAGGGTGGCGGGGGGGGGGGGGGGGGGGTATTATTTATAACAATACCGACAACATTGTGGCTTTCAACCTCGTCAATATGTCACCATTCACACAGAAAGGAGAGCAGCTCTAGGGAATATTTTGATGTCTCTGCCTTGTGGTGACAGCCATACATTTAATTGTCGATGAAGTTAGATACGAGTGTGTGTCCAGGTCGGGGGAAATTGGGATGGTGTCGCTCGCATGAATGAAGTGTGATGTATAAGTAAGGTTAACACACCCAGGGCATCTCTGCACTCATTCACTGCATATTCTCAGTCATTCACCCAGCAAACATTCTACGCTCTCTAGGGATCGGTGTGTAATGTCGTCATTCCTCTTCTGACACGACTGAGAAGAAGAAATGTAGTTTCTACAAAACTTACAGTTCACACCATGAAAACTCCAAATACACAAAAAATGTAATCGAAACACAAGATATCACTCTTCCCAAACCCCGGTTATACCCTATGATGGGCTTCTTACCTGGCCGGGTATTTTCACCCCACACAAACACACACCACCCCCCACAACACAACAACACGCCCCCGGCACGCACCCCACGCAGCACCACGCACCCACACACACACACACAACCCACAAACACACACACAACCACTCAACAAAACACCCACCAACACACAACCCACACACACGCAACACCCCCACACACACATACAAAATCCACACACACCCCAACCCCACCCCACACACACACCACACACACCCCCACACGCATCCACCACCCACACACACACACACCCACCCACCAAGCGCGCGCCCCCCCCAACCACACAAAACACACGAAACCCCACACACACACACACACCACACACACACACCACCACACACACAACGCGCACACACACCCCCAAAACCCCACCCCACACACACACACACACAACACACACACCCACACAAGGGGCGCCCCCAACCCCACACACACACATACACCCCACACACACACACATACACACCCCTAAAACCCCACACACCCCACACCCACACCACCCCCAAAACCACATGCATACACAACAAAACACACACACACACACACACCCCCCAAACATCCCACACACACACACGAAAACATACAAACACACACACACACACACACAACACACACACACACATCCCACTAAAAACGCCCGCACACACACACACACACACAACACCCACACACACCACCACACCACACACACAACACACAGACAGTTCCAAAAAAAAATCATTGCAAAATGCCCTCAGAAACCAATGATGGGGCCCCCTTGAGTTGTCGGGCCCCATTTCCCCAAAAAAGGGTGTTGTGGCCGTTTCTGGGAACTTTTCCCCCTCAACGTAAAATCTTTTTTTTCTCCCCCCCCCCCCCAAACCCACACACACACACCACAACAAAACCCCCACACAACACACCACACACACAAAACACACATTTTGGGGTTTCAGACTCGTCTGGGTTTTCGAACTCTTCTGCCCCCTTTCTCTCCCCCAAAAACATTTTGCTTTAAATTTTAAATCGCCCCAAAACACGTTCTCAAGACCTCACTGTCCTGCTTTTTTTTCCCTCTCACTTCCCATCATGTTTTTTTAAATTTTTCTCCCTGGGTTTTCCACTTTTCCATTTTCTATAGGGATTTAAAAAAAAAAATCCCCTTTTGAGGACCCATATCCTTTTGATTCTCTCCATGTCCAGGGTCACTTTCCACAAGGGGTCCTCTGCCCTTAAAATGCCGCTCCACACACATTTTTTTACAAAAAAAAACCCGGGAAAAACTATGACTTTTCCCCAAAAATTGGGACATTGAAAGCTCCCAGAAAATTTTGAGGTAAAAGTTTTAAAAGGGAAATTTCTTCTAAAAGCTGGGCCCACATTTAAGAGCACTTGACAGTGGTAGTAGCTTTTAGCACCGCGCCTTCGAGCCATTCCTTAAAACAACCCAAAGACTGTTTATTTTTTTCGTGGAGAAACCAAGAGCTCTGTTTTTTAAAAAAGATTTTCCAACATTGTTTGCAAAAGAATAATTTAACTAACAAAACAAAAACTGGTACACTAAATCAGGAAGGGGGAAATTTTGAGGTGAAAAAAAAAAGATATAACCATGAAAAAGGAAAAGGGTTTCATTTAATAATTTATCGAAGAATGAAAAGGAAAAGGAAAAAGGGTTTTTTCAAGGGGGCTAGACAACCGGGCGGGGCGGCATCGTACGTAGACTTTTGCGAGGGTGCTGCCTCAGAGGGTTTTGTTCGTTCTTTTTTGTTTGTTTTTTCGTTTTTTAAAGACACAGGATGTCAGTAGAAAAATAAAACACAGGCTCCATGGTCCATGGAAACCTTGGCCCAACCTACCCCAAAAAACCGTTCCCAAAAAGAAAAAGGGCTTTCAGTTTCAAATTTTTTGTTTTGTTGTTGTTGTTTTTTTGTTTTTGAGGGGGAGTTCAAACACAGTGTGTGTGTTTTTTCTAAGTGGGCGTGAGGGGCGCGGAGGGTAAAAAAAGATGGTGAGGGTTGCTGAGGCCCCAAAAAAACAGGCGAGAAAAAAACCCTGTCTATGAGAACCAGGCATTTGTTCGTACCCATTGACCTTTTTTTGGGAAGGGTTTTAAGCCCAAACTGGAAAAAAAAAGGGAACCTGGTTCTTTTTGAAATGAAATTTTGGGCATGTGATTATTTTAAACCCTTGAAAAAGAATTATTCTTACCCAAAACTTTTAGAACTTTTAAAATAACAAAAAAAAAAAATCTCTTTGGGTTTTCCTGAAATTTTGGGAGCTCGGGGCCTAGCCCGAGGCTGACCGGGAAAAGAACCCCACATCCATTCATTTGGGACCGTGTTCCCACCCCCAAACAAAAGATGACTGGAAATTTTTTCGTTATTAAATTTTTCGTTTTCTTTAAATAGGGCCCTAAATTTTTTGTGGTTTGCCGGGGAGGAATGGTGGGAAGCCAATGTAAAGAACATTTTATGAGATTTAAAAAACTTTCTCAAGACTCCCAAAAATTTGGCTGCGCAATTCACAATTGGGTCCCAAACTGTGATCAGATTTTTTCAGAAATTTAAATGTAAATTGCTGATCTAAAACCCACTTAGTGAATTTCTATTAAAGACCCCCCCCCCCCCCCCCCCCTTTTTCCTTTCCCGCCAAACATAGACAAAGCAGTAGTGATACCAATTTTTGGGGTTTTAAAAAATATTCAAGATATTTTATTGATTTGATATTTTTTAAATTCAAACATTTCCTGGAACCATCCTCATCATTCTCAGACAGATTAACCCCCCCTTTTCTTTTACACCCCCCCACCCACACAACCCCACACACACACACCACACACACACACGCACCCAACACACCCCACACTCCCCCCTCTCCTCTCTCTCTGTGTGTGTGTGTGTGGGGGGTTGTGGGTTTTGTGTGTGTGTTTGTGTGGGTGTGTGTGTGGGTGTTGTGGTGTGTGTGTGTGTGCGCCTACGCAGACACACAAAACACATACTCACACACGCACGCCCGCACGCACGCACGCACGCACGCAAAAACACACACACACACACACACAACACACACAAACAGAGAGAAAGAGAGAGAGAGAGGAAAAGAGAGGAGAGAAGAGAGAAAAGAGAGAGAGACAAAGACAAAAACAGAGACAGAGAGACAGAGACAGAGAGAGAGAGAGAGAGGGGAGAGAGGAGGGGAGAGAGAGAGAGTCCCATTATACGACTTAGCAGGAAAAATTTATTCCGCACCATGCACGCAGTAAAACGCGCGCGGCAACCAACACACACACACACACACAAAACACACACACACACACACACACACACAACCACACACACACTCACCCAAAACTCCCTCATACGCCACAGAGAGAGAGAGAGCGTTTGGGGGATCTGTCTATCCCCCCCTTAACATTCACTCGATTGTGCCTGGGAAAAAGAAAAAAAAAAAGGGGGGGGGGTGGAGGGGGGAGGGGGGGTAACAATGAAACCAATGTTCACAGCTCAAGATGGAATCAGGGGGGGGGTTTTACACGAAGGGAAAAGGGAAAGGGGGAAAAACGGAAAGGGGGGGGAGGGTTGGGGGGGGGGGGGGGCGGGGAAAAAGGGGGGGGAAAGGGGGGTGGGGGAAGGGGCGAGGGGGGCTGGGGAAAAATCGGTCTCGCAAATTTGGGACGGTCGGTCGTAAGAACACTAATTAGAAGACGTACTGGAAACCCCGTTTTGGGGCTTTCCCCTGAGCGAAAGGGGTTGGGTAGGGGGACGCGGGGACTTCCTCTTTCGCAGCTGGGAGTTCGTCTGTCTAGCAAAACCGAACACAGTGTGGGTAAGAGAGAGAGAGAGAGAGGGGAGAGAGAGGAGGGGAGAGAGGAGAGAGGGAAAAAAGAGAGAGGGGAGAAGAGAGGGGAAGAGAAGAGAGATGATGAAAGATGATGATGATTGATGTTTATTTTTGATTTATGATAATCTTTATTTTTCCCAAAGGGGAAAATAAAACAAAACATTTTCTTTTTTTTTATCCGGCCCCCTTCCCCGTTTTAAGGGGCTAAGTATGACTACGCGAAGACTTAAAAAAACTTTTAAACAAAAATACATATCTTCACAACTTTTAAAAAAATTTTGCTTAACAGTTAACGTAGATGACTTTAAAAAAAAAAAAGAAAAAAGATTTAAACAAAAAAACAAAATAAAGAAATTGATTACAAAGAAGAAAAGAATTAGCACAACAAAATAGGAATAAGCGACCTCCTATCTTTTAAGGGGGGGGAGGGGGGAGAGAGAGAGGGGAGGGGAGAGAAAAGGGGAGAGGAAAAGAGAGAGAGGGAAGGGGAGAGAGAGAGAGAGAGAAGAGTTACATTCCTTTTGTAAAAGTTAACATACAACAAAAAGTAAGGATGATAAACCCAAACAAATTTCAATGCATCCCAAAAAATCAACCTTTTTCTTTCTTTTTCATTTATATGATGTGGTTTTTAAGGCAAAACGAAAAACGAAAAATCAGTTATCAATAAGAAACAATAAATTTCCCACATCAAATAATTAAAATTTTTTTTTTCATGATGTGTGCGTGTGCATGTGCGCGCCGCCCTGCGCGCGCGGGGGCTTTTGGGTGTGTGGGGTGGGTGTGTGTTTGTGTGGTGTGTATGTGTGTTGTGTGGGGGTGTGTGGTGTGTGTGGTTTTTTTGGGTGTGTTGTGTGGTTGATGGTGTTGTATGCGTTGGTGTGGTGTGTGTTGGTGGGGTGTGTGGGGTGGTGTGTGGGGGGGGGGGGGGGGGAGAGAGAGAGAGAGAGAGGGGAGAGAGAGGGGAGAGAAAGAAAAGGGGGGAGAAAGGGGGAGAAAGAAAAGGGAAAAAGAAAAAGGGGGGGGAAAGGGGGGAGAAGGAAATTTTTACTGAACCATTGCTTTTTTTTTTCTTGAAAACAATATACGGAACGATGAAGGCACAGAAGATGAGTGTTTGTGCACAATTTGACGTGCCTAGCAAAATAAGTTTGCGCCATTGAGCTGTTTGTCCTTAAGTGGTACGATTATCAGTAACCCTCCCTACCTCCCCATCTTTTTTGTTTTCTTCTTTACATTCATACACTACCCAAATTTATATTATTAATTAAGCGACAATTCATCGAAACGCAGCCGTAGTAAACGAAGAGAGAGAGAGAGAGAGAGATGAGAGAGAGAGAGAGAGAGAGGAGAGTGAGAGAGAGAGAGAGAGAGGAAAGAGAGAGAGAGAGAGGACTGAGTGAGAGAGAGAGAGAGCGAGAGAGAGAGAGAGAGAGAGTGCGCGTGGAGTGCATGCGTAGGTACGTACGTGCGAGCGTGCGTGCGCGCGCTGAAGGCTTGGGTAGGGAGGGATGCGAGTACTTCTACGCGAACAGGTAGTTCGTCTGTCTGGCAAGACCGAGCACAGGTGTGGGTAAGAGAGAGAGAGAGAGGAGAGAGTAGAGAGAGAGAGAGAGAGAGAGAGAGAGAGAGAGAGAGTGCGCGTGGAGTGCATGCGTAGGTACGTACGTGCGAGCGTGCGCGCGCGCGCGCGCGCGCGCGCACGTGTGTGTGTGTGTTGTGTGTGTGTGTGTGTGTGTGTGTGTGTGTGTGTGTGTGCGTGTGAGTGTCTGTGTGTGTGCGCGCATGCGTGTGTGTGTGTGTGTGTGTTGTGTGCGCGCGCGCGTGTGTGTGTGTGTGTGTGTGTGTGTGCGTGTGTGTGTGTGTGTGGTGTGCGCGCGCGTGTGAGTGTCTGTGTGTGTGTGTGTGCATGCGTGTGTGTGTGTGTGTGTGTGTGTGTGCGCGCGCGCATGCGTGTGTGCGCGCGCGCGGGCGCGCATGCGTGTGCGCGCGCGCGCGCGCGTGTGTGTGTGTGTGTGTGTGCGCGCACGCGCGCGCACGCGCGGGCGCGTACATCCAGTGCGTGCGTGCGAGCGTTGAACATGGGTGTGTGCGCCTTCAAACGCGCCTTGGATATAGTCCGGTCACGGAACGAGTAAATTAACGAAGTTAGGAACTAATTGCAACAGTTTGAAAAACAACTGCGTTCGATTCTAAAAATGTTTAGTAACAACATATCCAAAATCGAGAAAAAAAGAGTTGCGGGAAGTGCATTAAAAACAATTAAAAGATATATAATTTTGTTAAGATCAGCATTTCAGCGACGCCTGTTAGCCATACTAGGCACACAATCGAAACGAGCTACGAGGCGAAAAGCAAAGGAAGCGCGTTGTGTGTGGTCTGCGCGTGTGGATATTTCTGTCATCAGCTGCGTGTCGGCGGTCGCTTGTGTATGGTTCCCACTTTTGGTCAGAAACAGATTTTTTTCCGTGTTGATGGTATTTCGCTCGCAGTCATCACTTTCTTTCTTTACCTCTCTCTCTCTCTCTCTCTCTCTCTCTCTCTCTCTCTCTCTCTCTCTCTCTCTCTCTCTCTCTCCTCTGTGTGTGTGTGTGTGTGTGTGTGTGTGGTTGTGTGTGTGGTGTGGTGTGTGGAGAGAGGGGACGGGGTATTCGTACGCAAAGGATTACCTCCCCTTCCCCCCCCCCCAATCCCCTCCCCGAATAAAATCATCAAAAAAAAAACAACGAAAACCAAAATAAAACAAAAAGAGGAAAACAAAAACCCGGAACACATCTAGCCAAATCTTTTCTCATTTTGCTTTAGAATATGTGAGTATAAACACAGTCAATATTTCATTTACACTTCATGCACAGTCAACATTTAACAGTTACATGTTAGGTTTTGTCATGCACATGCACGACTCACCTATCAGAATTTTCCATCCCCCGAACCACATCCATGAACGGTTTACTTCAGGAAGTTTGAAAGGTCACCAAGATCAGGCAAATTAGCACCAATATCATCCAATGACTCTCTGCGTCTTCAAAGTTCGGCGAGTTATAACAACTCAAGCCTTTGCATTCACCACATGCCAGAGAGCACTCCAGGCCATGCTTTCTGCATGTACACAACTTTGACCTGCAGTCTGTTTTGCAGTTACATCGCACAAATCGAAGGAGGAATCTGGTGCTGGTGGAAGGTCTGTTGTCCTTGCTTCGAATCGTCCAGAGCTGATCTGCCATCCCCAAAGCTGAGGATCAAGGTCTTGGTGTAGCTGGATCATTCCTGGAAGTAGATTTTACATAGCATCATGACTTTCGTTTCAAAATGATGCAAGTTGTATATAACTCTGAGAGTTGTTCCATTTAGTAAATTTCGAAAATAAAGCATTATTCTTTTGAGTATTGCATACAATCAGGTTGAAAACTGTGCTCTATGAGCTGTACAAATATAGAAACGCATGTTAACTACAAATGCTCTGTTTAACTGCTGACAAAGAGCTTTGAAAAAATCAACACACATGATATTGGATGATTTATAATAAATTTATATAGTGTTTTTTTCTTTTTGAAGAATGATGACGTGTAAATATTCTTGCAGACAGACAAGCAGGCTGTCTTCGTTGTCATTTGATGTTGTCAGTTAATCAACAAACAAGCCTGGGCTTTGACTGGGCTGTAATATGAAATTCATAGTAATCATAAACACTCTGTAAAACTCGGCTGGAATAATGCACTGACAAATTATTTAAAAGGGGCATAATGTAACAACATCAATAATAAATGAATATGTTTTAACTTAAAAATGTCTAACTTTACCTGTACTTGCAGACAGACACGTAGGCTGTGGTATTTTTGCAGCAGCTGAGGTGGCGGAAGGCTTGGACCTGGATTGCTGTGACACGGTTGCTGCCTTCTCACAGAAGCGATGGTAGCTAAGGGTGTCTAGAGTGACACAGGCTGGCCATATGTACAAAGAGACCAGTGCTTTCTCACCTTCAGAATGACTGTGTCAGGATTTTGATCCTTAGTACAGAAGATACTGCTTGCAGCCATAAAGATGGGGTCATCCATTTTCTTGACAGGAATTGTCTTACCAATTCCATACAGACGGGATGTTGTATCACAGCCGTTGATAGCATGCAGGAATGGTTAGGCTTTCACTATCTGTGGCTTCAAGCACTGTTGCACTTGTTGGATATGCCACATTCGCTGCTTGGTTCCACTTCGCTTGTCAGACCTGAAGAACACAGCTTATCTGAAGGTTTGACATGAAAACACAGAAGTACAAGAAGGTCTGTGTCCTCTCCAATAACACATGTGTTTTTGATGGCTGAACACTTCAGTGCTGTCTTCACTATCAAAGTGTCTGCATCTCCTTGGGCATGTACGATGCGACATCCATAGCTTTCCAGTATCTCACCTAGCATGGATACAAAGCCTGTTTGTTATTCTGGTTTGAGAGAAAAAATGTGTTTCTTCGTACATAACTGCGTGGATTGTGTAAGTCCACGCACTTCTTGGCCTGTACCTCCAGATCGCCGAAGGTGAGCAGTGTCTTTTGTAGATGGCTCACAACTGTAGCTGTCAAATACTACGATGGGCCTTCTGTACTGCCTGACGACGTACTCTGCATAGACTTGACAAATGCGTCCGAACGTGTCACCCTTCTTCCAGGACAGTCTATGCAGCAGTGAACACCATCTAGCACATATTCGTGCCGTCTTTCTCGGGTTGTTTTGAACTGTCTTCTTCCAGTGATGGGAAACAGTCCAAAAGTTTGGATTTGGTGGCTTCTCGCATAAGTCCTGTTGAATCAAACAGAGAGGCAGGTGGTGTGTTTAGTTCAAATTCAAAGATAGAACTGATCTCGAAGTCCTCAGTCTGATGTTCATTGCTGCTGTTACTAATCGCTGGAACAGCAGCTGAGGATCTACTGGATGGAGTCATCGTCAATTCTGACACACGTTTGAGATCCATCGAAATCACTTGTTCTTTCTTCTTGAATTTGAAATCAGTCACCTTTTTTCCTACCATGTCTTGGATGATGGCCTCTCCTGTTTCTTTTGCAGAATCAGCATTCACTGAAGGATCAGCTACCACGCCTGTGCAGATATTCGCAACGATGGATCAGAGCTAGAAAACGGATTGTGTAGAAGAAGGAAACCAAGAACAGCCCTCATGTCTTTGTCGTCTTTCTTCTTCCGTGACTCAGTTGAGTCTGTATGCTGATCACTGGTGAAGAACTCATCCCTGTGACTTCCTGCATGGCACTGTTCATATCTGCACATGCTGGCATTGACAAAAGCCACTGTGCACGCTGTGATCATCCATGCCTCTCCTCGAGTCAGCCACCAACAGACTTGACACTCTCATGGAGGAGCTGTTCAATCGCCAGGTCAGTAGATAAACCAGCCCAATAACGGTCACTTCTTCTGATGACATGATGTCCTTTCAAGAAGTCCTGTAAAACGTCAGGGTGTTGTTGCTGGAGCTGTTGCATGTCTTGTAAGTAGATGTACACTGACTTGGTGTACAGGTTATGGCCAGTAGCTGCAAGGTAAGGTAGCATTTCCTGCAGTGCTTGAAGATGATGCAGCCAGTTACCTGTTCTTTCAGCTCTCAAAAAAACGCCGAAGGACGTCAACCATGTCCATGTATTGTAGCCAAAGGCCAGAAGTGCGACTCTTTTTCAGTTCATTTTTTGTCTGAACCATTTCTTCTTGTAGGCTCTGTAGTTCAGAGTAGGTTTCTAAGTTTTCAGCTTCAATGGTTTTGTCCATGACCTGATCATACAATAGGAGAGCTAATTCAGATCTTCATTGTCTCCAATATCAACTTCTGCTTCCTCATTGTACAGTTCTACGATGTTCTCCAGGGAATAGTTGAAAGTCATGGACGCAATAATGGCATTCAAACAGCATCCACGATGAAATGCCCTCGAACAGCTCTGGTCACTGACTTTCCTGTCAGCATATGAATGATGGCATTTGGTGCAAATGCACTTCCAGTAGTTGCTGAAGGCCAGATCCTGCCATCAGACGTCCTATGGAACCAGGAAGCTCATCTCTGTGTGAAAGCCGCCCAGTCGAAGGACAATGGAGCGAAGTGGGCTGTCATCTGTTTCATTGGAGACAATGATCCTGGCCTTCACCAGAGTGGCTGATCAAATGTGACCACAGGAGTTACATGGTATTTCCCTTTTCCAATGCTGACAAGAAGTGCAGAGTTGTAAACACGCAGCTCATGTCGGTGGGGGTCCATGTCAATCATGGGCAGGAATGTGATCACGTGAAGCAGCTTTGCCCTGGATAGTGGCCATCACAGACAGCTTGCATGGTTCCTGACCAGCCTGGTCGTGGAGAGCGAAGAGACCACGAAATTTTCCACAGAAGATCAATAAAGGCATTGGCAGAGTTGTGGTTGCTTTGAAGAATACCATAATCCAATTTCAACAAAGAGTTTGACGAACTTAATAGTTGACTGGAATCCTTCCGATGTTTTTCACCAGCTCAGCTGTTGCAGTTACATCTCGTTTGATAGACCTGCCACTTCTAAGGGCAGGGGGTGACAGCAGCAATCATTCCCATGCCATGGAATGTCCAGTTCCATCTAGAGTTTGGATGTTGTGATCTACATTATCAGCTACAAATTGCACACAGCTTGCTGGAGTCACACCTTGTATGCCAATACCTTGGGTCAGTGCAGCAGACTGTTCATATTTCTTGACCTCAGAATAAGATGAAGAAAATCCCATTTTGCTTAAATGGTCAACTAGATACTTTGAGCCAGAGAGGTGATGAATCTCAACTCCAAGACCCAACTGCAGTGGTGCCATCAAGACTTTTGGTCTTACTGCTTGGACCAGAGCTGACCAATTGAAGCAATCTTAAGTTGTGACTTTTTTTGTCATGAAACAAAGTACTTAGGAGCAATGTGACGGACGAGGGAAGGAATTCTAAGTTTTTGTCCAGGTTAGCGACATCAAAATTTGCTGGATAGTCCTCTTTTGATGTATCCATAGCCTTGATGTCCGAGAGAAGGAGTAGTGCAGCTGTTTTGATTATACGAAGTTTTTCTCTTTCACTATCTTTCTCTATTTCTTTGGAAAAGTCCTTGAGAATTTTCTCAGTAGTTGATCTGAAAGCTTTTTTCACAGCCAAAGAACGAATTGCAAAAACTTCTGGATTGCTGTTCCTATGTTTGTCATATTTTGCTGGTTGCCCACAAAGAAAGCAATCTGTCTGATAGTCAATGGCTTGTCAAAAGTGCTGCGCATTTGGTGGGCGAACACATGGCTGATTGTTCTGCAGAACATCCTTTTCGCTTTAGGTCACGTTTGATTGCATTTTCGTTTGTATAGTCACGTCGACATTTCTGGTGAAGTTTTTGTCCGACATAAAATGTGCAGGGATCTTGTCTCTTGGCACATGCCTTCCGAAGCCCTGTAGCCCCTTTTCTGATTGGATACATTGTACTGTGTTACAACCATCATGCAGAAGTTTTCCCATAAAGTGCAGGATTCATCCTCGTCTACAAATGAAAAAGAGACAGACGGAATAAAAATTAGAGGACAATATTTAACACACACACACACACACACACACACACACACACACACACACACACACACACACAATCAAATCCCGATTATTTATGATAACAAAGATTAAAAAAAAAAAAACCAGTTACAGTTGGATCATCTTTGCACCAAGGCCACATTCATCTCTCTCTCTCTCTTCTGTCCCAGACAAATGCGCGCGCACGTAAGCATGCACGGACGCACGCACGCGCGCGCGCACACACACACACACACACACACACACACACACCACACACACATACACACACACACGCTGCCAAATAAAAGTCGCTCATAACACATTATCAATTATTGACTAGAAGAGTTCACCATACAAAATTATTGCCTCAGCACAAAAAATACCCAGTACTAATGCTTCCTCTTTTTCCTTCATGTTACTTTTGTCACTGCTTAACTTTGCATCAAATTCAATCACATGCACTTGTTTTTTGGGGGTATATTCACCAAATACCACTTTTACATACCTAAAGCGTGAGTAGCAGACGACTCTTCCTCCATTGTACGTGTCAAGCAAGTGCAGTTGTTGCGTAGCCGGCACTCGAGAATGTGTACCACGGCGGGAGATCAGCGCGCTGAAATTGTACGGCTTACTACTGGCGCTAAAACTCTCGTCTTTTTCAAAAGAATAAATGTTTATTTAATTTTTACAAATTTTCCCGGGGCTCGATTTTTCTCGATTTTGGATATGATGTTACTGATGATTTATAGAACCGAATGCAAGAGGTTTCAAAACTGTTGCAATTTTTTCCTTATGAAAACCGTTCCTTGACTGGACTAATAGCGCGTTCCCGCGAAGAGGAGCGAGCGAGTGAATACAGGTGGAGGACTCGGGTTCCGCTGTGATTGGTGTGTGGTGTGGGAGGAGTTTTACACGGAAGCGAAGTCTTGTCGCGTTTGGGACGACCCTCGTAGCAGGGTCTGTGTGTGTGTGTGTGTGTGTGCGTGTGTTTGAGAGAGTGGTGTGGTATATTCGTGTGTTCAGCTGTGCTGATGGATTTCTGGGATTCGGATTTGTTTCCTGTTTGAGACTAGTGAGTTGGAAGTAACGTATTGTTTTGTTGTTGTTGTTGTTGTTGTTGTGGTGGTGGTGGTGGTGGTGGTGCGGTGGCGGTGGTGGGGTGGTGGCGGTGGTGTCCCTCTGTCTCTCTCTTTCTCTCTGTCTCTGGCTCTCTCTCTCTCTCTCTCTCTCTCTCTCTCTCTCTCTCTCTGTGTGTGTGTGTGTGTGTGTGTGTGTTGTGTGTGTGGTGTGTGTGTGTGTGTGCTAGTGTGTATGAATGAGTCAACGGAGTTCACTCAGATTGATTATTAACTGATCAACAGCGAACGAACGCGAATTTGATGATCATCTATAAATGACAATCTCGCTAATGAATGATTTGGTTTGCGTCAGTGAATCATTCATTCATTTTTGAATGTGACTGTTCGTTATTGAGTTCATAATGGTTATGCTGGTATCCGACGAATACTATGTCATTTCAGACGACAAAGAGCACGTCCCTATTGGTGTAGCACTAGCAGGCGGCACCTGGTGGAAATGTGTCACTTTCAGGCCAAAACGTGAAAAAAGGGGGAAACATCGAAGACCTGGAGAGACACACACACAGTGAATTAGATAAGACACACAGAGGTGAGATGCTGGGAAGAAGAAGAAGAAGAAGAAGAAGAAGAAGGCTATGGGGGCTATCCTCCTAGAATAATTATGGTTCGCAAAGTCCTGCGGATTGACTGTATGTGTACATACATACTACATGCATACATACTAAGGTCGTACATACTATGGCGACAGAAGCTGTGGGCACTTGGGGTGGGTAGTGGTGGGGAGGGTGTGTGTGTGTGTGTGTGTGTGTGTGTGTGTGTGTGTGTGTGTGTGTGAGTGAGTGTGTGTGTGTGTGTGTGTGTGTGTTGTGTGTGTGTGTGTGTGTGTGTGTGTGTGTGTGTGTGTATGTGTTCAGCTCATCCGGATCAATCCACACCGCTCTGTTCACAGAATATACGCCTGTCAGCAGAGGGTGGAATAGGAATGATGACATCCAGGCATTGATCAGTAGTTCGTCTAGGCTCATGTCGCGCCATTAAACGTACATGAATAAGTCACAGGAGTGTTCGTGTCATATCGTCCGTTTTCGTGACCATGGTTAATGTGTCGATCGAGATGTAAATATAGCTTAGGGGTTGGGCGGGGGAAGAAGGTGGGTGGGGTGGGGAGGGGAGGGGGTTGGGAGAGGGAGGGAGGGGGGGGAGACAAGAGCAGGTACGGAATTCCTCTGCTATCGTATTAATGGTTTAGCGGAGAAGAAGATACTTAAAAAGAGAAAGGAAAGACACATTGAAAGGTATGAATAATGGAACTAAGGTGTACGACACACCCTCGACTTAATCACGTCGCCCACAGACCTTCAAGTTTACGAATGACAGTGTGTGTGACAGAACTGAAAAGGCGAATGCAGTAAACTATGACAAGACGCGTCTGTGTCTGTCTGTCTGTCTGTCTGTCTGTCTGCCCCTCTCTGTCTGTCTGTCTGTCTGTCTGTCTCTCTCTCTCTCTCTCTCTCTCTCTCTCTCTCTCTTTCTCTCTGTGCCAGCCTCTCTGTCTGTCTGTCTGTCTTTGTCTCTCCCCTCTCTGTCTCTGTCTCTCTCCACATAGCATCTCCCACAATGCTGTGTTTTTGTGATTAAATGTAGAGTAAGTAGTAGGAATAGGGACTTTCATCCCTTAAAAACGGAGCAGGAGACGGAGCAGGAGACGGAGATCATGACAGCGCCTAGGGGCGAATCATATGACAGAGGATGCTCGGTGATGGCAATCACGAGATTGATGT
>JAFLJL010014503.1:15000-20000 GCA_018398815.1 Conus ventricosus | reverse complement strand
TGTGAGCGCCGATCAATGTAATCAGTACAAAGGGAGCCTCTAAAATAGGACTTTGTCAGGTGTATTTGAAAACTATAACTTGCCTATGTATTCACATTGGCATTGGGTACAAAAATTGTGATGTGACATTATCATCACATACCAGTGTTTACAACAATATAAAAGAAAGTAACAAATAACTGTGCCATAACGCATATGCATGCGCGTGGTGTGTGCACGTGCGTACACGAAGTACACACACACACACACACACACACACACACACACACACACACACACACACACACAAGAGAGAGAGAGAGAGAGAGAGAGAGAGAGAGAGAACTCAAACTGAAATAGTTTAACTGCAAAGGCCACCGACCTACCTGCAATGAGGTCAGTTACAAAAGTAGAACAGACACGCGCTCGGCGCATATACTGAAATTATGAAAGAAAATATTTGCGTAACAAAATGTTCTTCCTGAAATTACTTTGGCATTTGTGTGTTAACTGATAACAGTTCCTCTCTTCGTTTTAGTGCTGTAAAAATGAACATAGCTACAGGGCGAGTTAACATTCTCTTTTCATTTTGCAGTAACAGAAGCAATGACACTTGATGTGCATTTCTAATATGAAACAAAATGTATTTATCTCACCAGCCGCCGTGGCGAAGTGGTTAGCGTCGCGGACTCCCGGCTGGGAGGTCGTGGGTTCGAATCCCATCAGAGTCATGTGGGTTTTTTCTGCCCGACCGGCTCCTACCCAGAGATGAGTTTGCTGCGGACTCAGTTGGGAAGACTGGGACCACACACAGTCGAGTTTCATCCACTTAATGGATGCGTTTCTGAGAGTGTTGCTCAAATTTCCTGACCAACACTGCAGGTGCCTGTATATCTCGGGGCTGGTTGACGCCAGGATATATTATGAAAGGAAGCCTATGAAAGGAAGCGTATGAAAGGAAGCGTAGAGTACAGCCCTGTCATGTAGTCTCAGACCGAAATGGAAATCCGTAGCATCATCTTAATCATCCTCATTCCCATTGATCAGCATTTAAAAAAAATGTCTCAAATTCTGTGTCCCTTCATGCCCTGCTCTCATGGTGACCTCAATTTCGATGTCCTCTCCACGTCTGTGGCCTTGGTTTGCTTCCGTCGGGGTCACCGGTATCGGCGAGTCCATGGGGGCTGTCGTTGGACGGACGTGGTGGCGCCCTCCGGAGGGAGAGCTCACTCACGCCGGCTCCGCGACTAAGCAATTATTCTCGTCAGTAGGGGGCTTAGTAGGTGGTGTCCTGCGTATGTTAGATCAGAACAGGCGCCACTGAACACCACCGAAGTGACTCAGCAGCAGTGCAGTGTCTCCTCCGGTGGGTTGCCACTTGACATTAACTGCTCCCTGTGGATTGCTGGTGCCGGGACTGTGGCTGTGGACGGGGTGTCGGAATGAGCGGTGTGGGTGCACTGCCTCTGAGGGGTTGGGACAGCAAAAAAAAAAAAAAAAAAAAATGTGTTTATCTCTCGCTTTGCGAAATAGAGAGAGAGAGAGCATTAAGTAAACAAATTCCAAAGAACTATAGACAAACAACAAAGGATTTCCTCGCGATGCCTAAATCTGTTGGAGAAATCTTGAATACAAGACGGGGAAGGCCATTTTTTTATATTTCTGTGAATATCCCGAAAACAGTGATACTGAACTAACAACAGTTGATGACCCGTCCTGGAGCCTGACTGGTATTCAGCAAAACAAATAGTAGCTTCTGCAACCATCACGGGTCCGTCTGATTAATCCTTATACACGGCCCAATGGCAGCATTGATTTCACTCTTCATTTTCTTCTTCTTTTTCTTTTTCTTCTTCTTCTTCTTCTTCTTCTTCTTCATCATCATCATCATCATCATCATCATCATCATCATCATCATCATCATCATCATCGTCTTCTTCTTCTTCTTCTTCTTCTTCTTCTTCTTCTTCTTCTTCTTCTTCTTCTTCTTCTTCGTTCACTCAGACAGGAACCCAAAAGCACTGACGAAGGCTGCTGTACGGCGGAGGCCTTGTAGCCGGCCGTTTTGTCCGACCCGGCCGTTTTGTCCAACCTCGGACAAAACGGCCGGGTCGGACAAAACGGCCGGCTAAAGTCGGACAAAACGGCCAGCTACAGGCCCTCCAGTGATCCATAAAGCTTTTCCCTCATCGGTGTGTTGGCAGGCCAGGTCTCTGTCCTCAGTGTTTTATGTGTGGGACAGTCCTGCAGGAAGTGTTCCACCGTCATTGGGGCTGTACCCCACATGGGCAACTTGGAGACTCGCCAATGGGGAATTTTGTGAACATGTGATGTTCTCAGTCTGGAGTGCCCTGTCCTCAGTCTCACAATGCACACTTAGTATAATCTGGACAGCAGGTAGTACGCATCCTTCCTGTTGATGTCTGGGTGCTGTTCAAACCATCTTTTTTTTTTTTTTTTTTTTTGCTTCTCCCTGATAATACCTTTCATTTCTTCAAAGGAGACGTCCTGCTCATTTTAACAATGGACTATGCTGTTTAGTTTTTCTTTTAGTTTGTGTAATCATGTATGCACTTCGTGTATACAATCTGGCTTTTCCTGGTCTTGATGTCTTCTCCACGTCGTTTGCTGTCGATGTTAAGCCCATCACTCCGTTTTTGACCAAATTCAACACTTTGCTGCCCATTTGACAAAGACTCATTACAGAGGACACAGAGATCCCGAGTCCGTTCATCTCGAACACACACACACACACACACACACACACACACACACACACACACACACACACACACACACACACACACACACACACACGCACACACACACACACACGCACACACGCGCACACGCACGCACGCACGCACGCATGCACGCACGCACGCACGCGCGCGCGCAATACACGGGCACATGTTTTCATAACTTGTTGATCTTTATCACTTTAAAAGAAGAACAAGTGCCAAGGATGAAAAAGGTGAAAAACAAAATAAAAAACAAATATTATATTTTAAAAAAACCTCCATTACTCATAAATAATTCATCCAGCCAACCGGCCAGTTATCACACCAGCTATATATTTAGTCATTTCAGAGGTGAATAATATATTATGAAAATAAAATAAAAAATAATTATCTTGTCAGTTTTGTCCGCCTACATGCAAGCCAAACTCACTGATACGTCATTGGAAAACGCGTTTATTTATAGAACTACTAAGTATATGAGCGTTCGGGCTCTACTGCTGTCAGGCAGTTTCTGCAAATTGTGATTCGAATGAGGAGCCATAGTTTTTCCAAGCACGCGGCTGTATTCCTGGCGCAGTGCAAGGAAAGAATCAGTCATGTGTATGCGTGAATTGATACTGTAGAACTACGTAAGGTGGGACCTTGAATTCATAAACATCGTGATATACATTCTTTTTACAATTAGTATTTCTCCCTCTTCTTTACACAAGTTTCATTCTGACTTGAACATTTCAACAAAACTGTATTAAAGAAAAACAAATCCATAATCTGTAATTTTCTGTTTTATTGATTGTCTTGCTTTTTCATGTTTTCCTGTTTTCGGTTTTGGTTGTATATCTGATACATCAGTTTGTGTCAACGTGAAACAAACAAACGGACACACTCACCTTTTCATAAAGAACACGGCAACGTATTCTAACTGTTTCAAACAAATAAACAAACAAATAGCAACAACAAAGCTCAAGCAGGGACACATTTCGGGTAAATTAACTGGCATCAGATCCCACAGCAGTTAAACGCTGCCCAATACATTCCAGCCTGTGGCTAAGCAAGAGAAACGAAACTGTCTGGGTCGCCCGTGGCGGCTCAGTATGGTACACGCGTGTGGTCAAAAACAGAAGAAATGAAAAACAACCAAACGAACAACCGTTCCCGATTCGGTCAGTGTCAGCCGCGCTGAGCGGACGCGGTTTTTGTTTGTTTGTTTTTTCTGCGCTCTCATACCATGCCGAATGTGAGCTGTGTTCTGTGATTCCTTTTCCCCTGCCGTGCATTATGTGAGCTGTGTTCTGTGACAGCTTTTCCCCTGCCGTGCAGTATGTGAGCTGTGTTCTGTGACAGCTTTTCTCCTGCCGTGCAGTATGCGAGCTGTCTTCTGTGACAGCTTTTCTCCTGCCGTACAGTATGTGAGCTGTGTGTGTTCTGTGACAGCTTTTCTCCTGCCGTGCAGTATGTGAGCTGTGTTCTGTGACAGCTTTTCCCCTGCCGTGCAGTATGTGAGCTGTGTTCTGTGACAGCTTTTCTCCTGCCGTGCAGTATGCGAGCTGTCTTCTGTGACAGCTTTTCTCCTGCCGTACAGTATGTGAGCTGTGTGTGTTCTGTGACAGCTTTTCTCCTGCCGTGCAGTATGTGAGCTGTGTTCTGTTGACAGCTTTTCTCCTGCCGTGCAGTATGTGAGCTGTGTTCTGTGACAGCTTTTCTCCTGCCGTGCAGTATGCGAGCTGTCTTCTGTGACAGCTTTTCTCCTGCCGTACAGTATGTGAGCTGTGTGTGTTCTGTGACAGCTTTTCTCCTGCCGTGCAGTATGTGAGCTGTGTTCTGTGACAGCTTTTCCCCTGCCGTGCAGTATGTGAGCTGTGTTCTGTGACAGCTTTTCCCCTGCCGTGCAGTATGTGAGCTGTGTTCTGTGACAGCTTTTCTCCTGCCGTGCAGTATGCGAGCTGTCTTCTGTGACAGCTTTTCTCCTGCCGTACAGTATGTGAGCTGTGTGTGTTCTGTGACAGCTTTTCTCCTGCCGTGCAGTATATGAGCTGTGTTCTGTGACAGCTTTTCCCCTGCCGTGCAGTATGTGAGCTGTGTTCTGTGACAGCTTTTCCCCAGCCGTGCAGTATGTGAGCTGTGTTCTGTGACAGCTTTTCCCCTGCCGTGCAGTTATTGAGCTGTGTTCTGTGACAGCTTTTCTCCTGCCGTGCAGTATGTGAGCTGTGTTCTGTGACAGCTTTTCTCCTGCCGTGCAGTATGTGAGCTGTGTTCTGTGACAGCTTTTCTCCTGCCGTGCAG
>JAFLJL010014503.1:2500-10000 GCA_018398815.1 Conus ventricosus | reverse complement strand
GGGTTTGTCTTACTGTATGTTCCCAAGATAGTTAAATACTAGGCTTGGCATTGCTTCCAAGATAGTTAATACTAGGCTTGGCATTTCAGCCCCAGAGTACTCATTTCGCACAGATTACCTATAATTCGCTCTCATAGTTGGGTCAGGCGCTGGGCGTCTTATAAAAACTAATTACGTTGTCCCGAGCTAATATTATCATTCATAGGATTGTGCTATTACGTCACTCGTGTCGGAAACCACCAGTTTGGCTGTCGTAATAAAATCTTGTTCAAAAAAAAAAAAAAGAGATATAAAAGGCGGAAGAAAAGAACACCCCTATTGAACAACTTGTGAGCGTCGCTCGTGAGTTAGGCTATTTGGGAGATGAGTTGCGTGCGTTCGTTGAAAACCAACCAAAAGATGGAAAGAGATGAACGCGCGGAAAGACGCCGTGTCGCATTGGAAATAGCAGAGCAGGAAAAGGCTAAAGAAGCGCAGGAAACAGAAAGAATGAAGCAAACGCAGGAAACAGAAAGAATGAAGCAAACGCAGGAAACAGAAAGAATGAAGCAGGAAACAGAAAGACTAGGGAAGCGCAGGAAACAGAAAGACTAAGGGAAGCACAGGAGACAGAAAGAATGAAGCAGGAAACGGAAAGATTAAAGGTTCAATTAGAGTTAGAGAAAGTTAGAAACAAAGGGACCCCAAACCGAGGATCGGAGTTCAGTCTCCAGTGACTCTGTGCGCAGCTATGCCCCCCGACCCAAGTTGCCAAAATTTCTCGGAAGGAACCGATTCGATTGATGCATACATCAGTCGTTTCGAAACGTTTGCGACCAGTCAGGGTTGGCCTCAGAAGAGTGGGAAAGTCATTTTGTCGGCGTTACTGACGGGTAAGGCATTACAGATTTTCACTGCGTTACCAGCAGAACAACAGTCTGATTTCGGCGCTGTGAAGAATCGTTGATGAAAGGATTCGACCTCACAGAGGAGGGGTTTTAGGAAGAAATTTCGTTCAGCTAAATTACAAGCAGGTGAGACCCTACACTCAGTTTGGTGCACGTTTAGATCACTATTTGATAAATGGTTAGAGTTGAGTGGTACGAAAAAGGAGTTCGCTGAATTGAAAGAGCTAGTTATGAAGGAACAGATTTTGTCAGGTTGCGGCCCCGAGTTAACCCTACATTTGAAAGAGAGACAGCCAGAGACAGCAGGAGAGTTGTTGAAGTTCGCAGAGGTGTTATAGAGAGGCACGTTTGGGCACTAAGGTGCAGGAGAAACAGGTGCCAGGCACAGGTGAGAAGAGTGCAAGGAGACCAGGGGAGTTTCTGCAAAGTCTGCAAACACAGTGGTGGGGCAGAAGGAAGGGCAAAGGGGCATTAGGTGTTTCATTTGTCACAGGAAGGGACATGTGGCTAGGGATTGTCGCATGAGGTTCCAGAAGGCAGCAGCCTTGCAAGAGGTGGATAAGGGTCGTCAAGGGAAACGACCTGCAGTGGAACCAAAAGGGATTCAGTCTGAAGAGGGTGGAGTGCAGCCTATGGCTAGCACTGGACAGCAGTCAGTGTCAGGGATGGAGGGCACTGGGCTGAGTGGTTCGTTACCAGTGGAAGAAGGGTGGATTGGCCAGCAGAGGGTGAAAGTGTTACGAGACACTGGTTGTTCATGCGGGGGTAGTACGAACAACGCTGGTCGAGAAAGGGGATTTGACAGGGCAAATCCAGACCTGTACTCTAATCGATGGCACTGTGAGGGAGTTTCCAGTTGCTAAGATAGAAGTACGTACCCCTTACTTCTCAGGCGAGTTGTCTGCGTTGGGTGATGGAGAAACCCCTTCACGATTTGATCTTGGAAATATTCCAGGTGCAAGGGATCCAGGGGATCCTGAGTTGTTGACTGCTACAGGGGCAGCAGTTCAAACACGGAGCAGAAGGAGGGAAAGGTTGATAAACCGTTAGTCGTTCCGGCAAGGAAGTCAGGCATAGATGTGTCGCCTGATGAGTTTAGGGCAGCGCAGGAACAAGACCCTTCGCTCGGGGAAGTCTTGGGAGTTGGCAAGAGGTGGAGAGAAACAGGAGGTTAGAGGAGGTGAGACAGAATGTCTTGTGAAAGGCGGGCTGTTGTACCGAGTGTTCACCAAGGGGAAGACAGGCAAGGTGACAACTCAGTTAGAGGTACCAGCATGTTATCGTGACACTGTCATGTCAGTGGGTCACGAGTCGCTCATGGCGGGTCATCTCGGCACCAGCAAAACAGCTGACCGAATCTTTGATGACTTTCATTGGCCAGGAGCAATGGCAGACATAAAGCGTTTCTGCATGTCATGTGATGTGTGTCAAAGGTCGGCCACAAGAGGGGTGAAGGGGAAGGCGCCTTTTTAAACATCCCCCTTTAATTGACACACCATTCAGGAGGGTGGCTGTTGATCTGATTGGCCCAATCTCGCCCTGTTCCAAAGGTGGGCAGAGGTATGAGACATGTAAGGTTGCAAAGGAAAGTTTGCAGAAGGCTAGGGTCGTTCAGAAGAAGCAATATGACAGAAAGGTGAGGAAGCAACCCCTCAAGGCGGGAGATCAAGTCCTGGTACTGCTTCCCAGGGTCACAACAAGCTGCTGATACATTGGAAGGACCATTCACCATCACTGAAAAGGTCGGTCGGGATTACCGAATTGATGTGAATGGGAAACCAAAACTTTTCCATGCGAATTTTCTCCGCAATATTATTCAGCGTGAGACTCAGCACATAGGCGCAGCAGCAATCATTGATGAGGTGAAGGAGACCAGCAGAAAGAGGGGAGATTTTGTTGCCTGAGTTTCCAGGAAGAGTCATACAGGGATGTGTCACTGTATGAAGGGCTAGACAGTAGGAGTTCCTAGGTTTGTTGTCGGAGGCGACACAAAGCAGCCAGAGAGGGGAAAGGTGGAGAAGATGATGAATTCAGAGAGACCAAAGACCAAAACAGAAGTCAGGAGTCTGCTAGGTTTTATTGGGTTCTATAGGGAGTTTGTTCCAAATTTCGCAGCAATCACGAGTCCTCTCAGTGATTTGGTAAGGCAGGGAAACGGCAGTGGTCGAGTGGTCAGACGCTGCAGAGCAAGCACTGCAGGACGGTATTAGAAAGACTAGGTTCCCGTCCCATCTTGAAGCTACCAGATATGTCCAAACCATTTTTGTTGCGGACAGATGCATCAGGTGGTGGGATAGGTGCAGTATTGTTGAGGAGCATGAAGAGGTCGAGTTCCCTGTGAGGTATGCTAGCAGGAAGTTGACAAAGTGTGAAGAAGGGTACGCAACGGTGGAGAAGGAGTGTTTAGCTGTCGTGTGGGCCGTGCAGAAGTTTCACAAATACTTGTATGGGAAAGAGTTCGTGATAGAGACTGATCATCAACCACTCAATTCCTGCAGGAGGCGCAGTTGAAAAACAGCAGAGTGCTGCGTTGGGCAATGGCATTGCAGCCCTACAGGTATCGAGTGCAGTACATTCCAGGTCGACAGAATGTCGGAGCTGACTATTTAAGTCGCGTAGTCTAGCAAGCTGCAACTCAGAGGAAGTCAGTCATATCCGGGGTGCTTTGTTGATAATATGTGTTGATTACAGTTTATGTTGATTGGATATGGGTTCATTCCCAGTTGGCTATGGTTCATATTTTTGTGTGAGACTTGTTCATTTTTTCTTTGTGAGACTTGTTCATGTGAATGTAGTTATGTTTGGGAGCATACAGTCGCTTGTGTAGTGATGCATTATTTGCAATAAGTGAGGATGGAGATTCCTCAGTGAAGTGTCATGGATCGTGATCATATTATATTGTGCTTTTCATAAGAATTGTGAAGAGAAGATATGGCAAATCCGCAGGTAGGGGGATTGCATAGGTGCGCACAGAGGTCGTTATAAAATGAATTGAAATAACGCAAGAGCGCACGTCAATGATAACTCATTGGAGTGGTATTCACTAATGATATATTTTATAATTTATAAACCGTTGGTTGTAAAGTATTTTTTCAAAAATTTGCACGTGTAGCTGTGGTTCAGCAAATTCGGTTGTTGTCTTTTTTGTACCGTTGTTTTGAGACGATGCGGTGCATAGTCTTTGGAAGGGGGAAATTGTCACGGTCAAAAATAGAACAACCAAGTCGTGGTCCAGGTTGTTTGGACATAAGCTCTAACTCAAATATTCTGGGCGCCACATAGACGGGCCCCTGGTTCGGATCCAGCCAATTAAGCATAGGGGAGAGGCTCCACAGAGACGGTCTGTCCGGCTAGACGGACTAAGCAGCTTTGACCCACGCCTCGATGTCTAGCGAGACGAGCCGTAGCGCCTGGCTCAGGCTCATCTAGCCAATTTGTGGAACCAGCGCCCTTGTTAGTCGGACGTCGTAGGTTAAAGCAGGAAAGGGAGAGGGGGAAGGTAGTGCGTGGTGGGGGTGAAATCTAGCTAATCAATTAAAATGACCAATTGACCACCACAGAGAGTAAGGCGTGTAGGCGCGACTGTCATGATTTGAATATCCAATGGAATTAGAGGGAGTTAACTTCGGGTATCAGGCGGTAAAATACTGACCAATGGTACTGGCCCTTGGACACGGAGTGAGGGCATAAAGTAATGCGTGAGTGAGAGAGAGGGGGGAACGAAGAAAACGAACAGACAGAGAGAGAGAGGGAGAAGTTCGGGGGAGTAGCTCTCGCCTACAGGAAGGCAGGGAGATGAGAACGAACAGGGAGAGAGAGAGATGAGGAGGTTCTGGGTATAGTCTCTGCAGGAGAGAAAAGGCAGGGAGATGAGGGGGAGAACGAGGGGAGAACGAACAGAGGACAGAGAGAGAGAGGTCTGAGTGTAATCTCTGAGGAGAGAAAGCAGAGAGATGAGGGGAGGAGAGAAGAGAACCAAGTTGAGAGATTAGCATGAGATAGTCTGCAGAGGAAGGATGAGGAGAGATGTGGAGAGAGAGAGCTGCTAACTAATGAGGAGGAAAAGAAAGAAAAGAAAAAAAGAAAAGAAAAGCAACCATGTCCATTTGATAAGAGCAGACTAGAGGAGAGAGAGAGAGAGTGCAATGCGTTAATGCAGGAAGAAAGAAAGGAGAACAGACGATGTTGATAGTCACTGTTCTATCTTCACTGGGGTTCGACCTCATACTTGGCCAGCGCCACTTTCATCGACAGACCAACGCCGTGCCAACAGTCTAACCTGACCAGGCGCCATCAGACCAACACCAGTGCCAGCAGTTGTGTCGTGTTGTGAAAGTGACAGTGAAAGAAAAAAAAAAAGGAAAAGAAAAGAGACAGTGATTCGTGAATAGTTAAGATCACCTGGCCAGGTAAAGTAGAAATCTATTTATACCCGGGTTAGTTAATGATGTTTTAGATAAGTGATTTTGTGAAGTTCAGGAAAGAGAGAATGTTTTATTTGGTTTGATTCCATATGCATTGATGTTTCGTTCTATGATCATGTGTAGTAAAGTTATAGACTTTACTAGTGGTTTGATGTGACGAATGCTGATATATGAATGAGATTGTAAGCAAGCTGTGAGTGTGTTTGGGGCTGTGCGCTAGTCCTTCCTCCACTGATATCACCCGAGGTTGACAGGGTCTGTCTGCCTTGGTTGGATGCTGGGTTTCCAGAGCAGATGTTCTGGATACAGCTATGGTGCGGCGGAGTGCTGCATTGATGATGGAACTGGGGTATCCGCGGTTGGTGAAAAATTGTGACATTTTGGCTGCTTGTATAGTGAAGTCTTCCTCGCTGGAGCAGAGTCTGCGAAGACGGAGAAATTGTGAGTATGGGATGCTGTCTTTAGTGTTTGGGTTGTGGGAGGATGAGTAGTCTAGGTATGCATGTGCGTCGGTGGGTTTTTAGAAAATGGAGGTTTTGAGTAGGCCTTCTTCAAGGGAGATGGTGATGTCTAGGAAGTTGACCGACTGCGAATGGTGTAGGTGAGTCGGACAGATGGATGGAAGGTCTGGGCAAAGTTGAGGAAGTTGAGGAGGTCTTGTTTTGGCATAGATGTGGCTCCAGTCCATCATCGATATACCTTTTGTACAGTTCAGGTGTGGGGCCTGTGTATGTGTTGAGTAGGCGGTGTTCCACACCTGAACAAGACCTCCTCAACTTCCTCAACTTTGCCCAGACCTTCCATCCATCTATCCGACTTACCTACACCATTTCGCAGTCGGTCAACTTCCTAGACATCACCATCTCCCTTGAAGAAGGCCTACTCAAAACCTCCATTTTCTACAAACCCACCGACGCACATGCATACCTAGACTACTCATCCTCCCACAACCCATACACTAAAGACAGCATCCCATACTCACAATTTCTCCGTCTTCGCAGACTCTGCTCCAGCGAGGAAGACTTCACTATACAAGCAGCCAAAATGTCACAATTTTTCACCAACCGCGGATACCCCAGTTCCATCATCAATGCAGCACTCCGCCGCACCATAGCTGTATCCAGAACATCTGCTCTGGAAACCCAGCATCCAACCAAGGCAGACAGACCCACAGCCTACCTCCTCTACCACCCGCACACCCTCCCCATCTGTAGGATCCTCAAATCCAATTGGCACATTGTACATAACCACAAACCCGCCTTCCATACCAAACCCATGATCACATTCAAACGTGACAAAAACCTCAAAGACCTCCTCGTGCGGTCCAGTTTGAACAGAACCACAGCTACACCACCAGGTACTCACCCCTGCTCTAAACCCAACTGCAAAATCTGCCCCCTCACCAAACCAGACACCATCTTACAGGGCCCCAAAGACTCCTTCACAGTCAAACGCACATTCTCATGTCAGAGCCGCAACATTATATATGCCATCCACTGCCAGCTGTGTGGCAAGATCTACATAGGGGAAACGTCACGCACACTTGATGCACGCATCTCTGAACACCTGGCTGATATCCGCCACCACCGACCCAAACCCGTCGCCCTACACTTCAACCACACCCAACACAACATCGACCATGTCAAAGTTATGGCACTCTGGCAGTCACAGAGTGACAGCTTTGAACGCACAACTCAAGAATCCCATCTCATTGCCAAACTGGGCACACTACAACCCCCAAGGCATCAATATCCAACAATAACCAAACACACATACCCACCACTTCCACATCAGTTGGCAATATCCCCTACCAACACACACACATACACACACACATACATACACCACCACCACATCCCCTTCACTCACTTCATACAGTAGTTACAGCAACCCTCCATCTATTTAATCTTAATTTTGTTTTATCCTTCCCCTTAAATCCCCCCCCCCCCCCCCCCACTTTTTTTTTCCTCAGTTCCCCCCCCCCTTCTTTCCCCTTACCATTATTATCAATCCACCATTACCACAACCATCACAACGATATCACACCATCCCAATAAACTAGACACACAACCCCATCATATCACACACACACACACACCTCCCCCGACGCAACCCCCCCCCCCCCCCCCTCCGTTTCCTCCCCCATAATCCCCCTGGCCCCATGTCATTTCCGCCTACCGACCACATGG
>JAFLJL010014502.1:41127-58464 GCA_018398815.1 Conus ventricosus | reverse complement strand
AAATCCCCCCCCCCCCCCCCTTTCTCCCCCATTTCCCCCCCCCCCCCCCCCCTCACTCCCCTCTCCCCCCTCCCATCTATCCTCCCCTCTACTCCCCCCCCCCCCCCCCCCCCCATCTACCCGCCCCTCCCACTCGCCCCATCCCCCCCTCCATCTATCCTCCCCTCTACTCGCCCCCATCCCCCCTCCATCTATCCTCCCCTCTACTCGCCCCATCCCCCCTCGCATCTATCCTCCCCTCTACTCGCCCCATCCCCCCCCTCCCATCTATCCTCCCCTCTACTCGCCCCATCCCCCCCTCGCATCTATCCTCCCCTCTACTCGCCCCCATCCCCCCCTCGCACTATCCCCCCTCTACTCGCCCCATCCCCCCCTCCCATCTATCCTCCCCTCTACTCGCCCCATCCCCCTCCCATCTATCCTCCCCTCTACTCGCCCCATCCCCCCCCCTCCATCTACCCCCGCCCCTCTACTCGTCCATTTCCCCCCCCTCGCATCTTCCTCCCCTCTACTCGCCCCTCCCCCCTCGCATCTATCCTCCCCTCCCTCCCCCCATCCCCCCTCGGGATCTTATCCTCCCCCTACTCGCCCCAAACCCCCCCTCGCATCTATCCTCCCTTCACTCTCGCCCCCATCCCCCCCCCCCTCCCATCTCCCCCCTCTACGCCACCCCCTCCCCCCTCGCAATCTATCCTCCCCTCTACTCGCCCCATCCCCCCTCGCTCCTCCCCTCTCTCCCCTCTCCCCCCATCCCCCCTCCCTCTACCCCCTCTACCCCCCATCCCCCCTCAGCATCTATCCTCCCCTCTACTCGCCCCATCCCCCCTCCATCTATCCTCCCCTCTACTCGCCCCCTCCCCCCCCCTCCCCTCCCCCCTACCCATCATACCCGCCCCTCTACTCCCCCTTCCCCCCCCTCGCATCTATCCTCCCCTCACTCGCCCCCCCCCCTCCCATCTATCCTCCCCTCTACCTCCCACCCATCCCCCCCCTCCCATCTACCCCGCCCCTCTACTCGCCCCATTCCCCTCCCTCATCTACCTCCCCTCTACTCGCCCCATCCCACCCCCCCCATCTACCTCCCTCTACTCGCCCCATCCCCCCCTCCCATCTATCCTCCCCTCTACTCCCCTCCATCCCCCCTCCCATCACCTCCCCTCTACTGCCCCATCCCCCCCTCTACCTCCCCCCTCTCTGCCCCCTCCCCCCTCCCACTCCTCCCCTCTACTCCCCCCATCCCCCCCTCCCTCTACCCGCCCCTCATACTTCTGCCCCATTCCCCTCTCCCCCCCCTCCCCCCTCCCCTCACCGCCCCATTCCCACTCCCCTCCCATCTACCCGCCCCTCTACTCGCCCCATTCCCCCCTCCCCTCTATCCTCCCCCCTCTACTTCCCCCATTCCCTCCCCCCTCCCATCACCTGCCCCCTACTCGCCCCATTCCCCCCCTCCCCACCCTCCCTCCTCCTTTCCTGCCCCCCCTCCCCCCTCCCCCCTCTCCCATCTATCCTCCCCCCCTACTCGCCCCATACCCTCCCCCTTCCATCTACCCCCCTCCATCTACCTGCCCCCCTCCCCCCCCCCCCCTCCCATCTATCCTCCCTCTACTCCCCCCATTCCCTCTCCCCTCCCATCTATCCTCCCTCTACTACTCGCCTCCCTCCCCTCCCCTCCCCATCTATCCTCCCCTCCCTCTACCTGCCCCATTCCCCCTCCCCCCCTCCCATCTACCTGCCCCTCTACTCGCCCCATTCCCCCCCTCCCATCTACCCCCCTCTCACTCGCCCCCTCCCTCCCCCCTCCCATCTACCTGCCCCTCTACTCCCCCTTTCCCCCCCCTCCCATCTATCCTCCCCTTTTCCCGCATCCCTCCCCCCCCCCACCTGCCCCTCTACTCGCCCCCCCCCCCCCTTTCCCTCTATCCTCCCCTCTACTCCCCTTTCCCTCTCCCCTCCTCCCTCCCCTCTATCCCCCCCCCCATCATCATCCCCCACGCCCGTCCCCATTATTCTCCCCTCCCATCTAACCTGCCCCTCATCGACGTCCACCCCCCCCCTCCTTATTATCCCCCACTCCCCCCCCCCCCTCACCATCTACCTTTCCCTTCTACTCGCCCCCCCCCCACCCTACCATCTACCCCCTCACTCGCCCCTCCCCTTCCCTCCCATCATATCC
This sequence comes from Conus ventricosus, assembly GCA_018398815.1. Lineage (NCBI taxonomy): Eukaryota > Metazoa > Mollusca > Gastropoda > Neogastropoda > Conidae > Conus > Conus ventricosus. The sequence continues at coordinate 56,291 of JAFLJL010014502.1, read as the reverse complement.
TCCCCTCACCGCCCCTCCCCCCCCCATCTAACCCGCCCCTCTTACTCGCCCCATCCTTCAAAGCAAAATGTCATCACACACCATTTTTACTCCCATGACTCGCTCCACCATGTCTATTGAAAAACAATAACTAAAAACAACACATACGGCTTAAGCTTTTTGATAACAAAAGCTGATAAAATGCAGTTGAAAACGAAGTCAACAACACAACGGAAAGTTGAAGATAGTATCTGAAATCAGGGGCAATTTGCGCACTTTTTCGGGTGTTTTCGTTTGCTCGATGCAAAGAACCAAGTACACCGTACTGACTCATGACTGTCTGCCCCCATGGGCAGATAATTATTCATTCACCCAAAAGGAATGCATGCACATCAAATGCGCCATTTGGTTGCTGATCACATCGCACAACGTCATCACAACGGGGGTTTTATTCTGAAATATAACCGAATGGCCCCCAACCACGTGTTCAGTGCAACACTTTGTTTTTCTAGTCTTTTGTTTTGTTTGTGTGTTTTTTCTAGTGCCCGGTGGCTTTTATTGACCATAATTCCTGATGAAAAAAACCTCGGTAAAGGCCATGCGGTTACTATTTACAGACAAGAACCCCAGTAGTAAATTACGTTGTGCGCATGTGATCAGCAACCAAAATGGCGCATTTGATGTGCATGCATATCCCTACTTGTGAAATGAAATAAATTATCTGCACCCACATTGGGGCGGGACAGTCAAAGTGAGCAGGTGAGGTGTCTTACGTCCCCTTTGCATCGAGCAGAACCGAAACACCCGAAAAAGTGCATGAAAAACAGCCCCCGGGAAATTTTCCCGATACAATTCTTCAACATTACCCACAACTGTAAGAAAACCCGCTTACCGTGTAAAACTTGAACAACAAACAGACCAAAAATCCTCACCGCCAAGCACTTCGCTGTTTTAAGATCTTCCAGGGCAAACACGTGAAAGAGGCAGGAAAGAGGTTTGGGAGTGATTTATATGCAAGGTAATAGCAGCTATGGGGGCGCACGCGGGTCATTAGTGCGTGGGAATCATTTAAAAAACGAAGTGGCTTTTGCAAACTGAGTTTCCTTTTCCCTTTAGAATTTGATCCTGCTACGTGACAGGACGTGCTCTAAACTTCCTCTCGTAATACAACAACCTGACGTCGCCCAGGCCGGAGAAATACAGTCACCTGCGTGCTTCTCAAGATTTAAGCAAATGTTTTCAGAGACGTCCTCAATGAAGTGGATAAATAACGACTTCCTGAGGTAACAGGCCGCAATGCCACGGGCCAAATGCCACGGGGCCGCAATGCCACGGGCCATAATGCCACGGGCGCCATGCCACGGGGCCGCAATGCCACAGATCCTATAATTATGCTACATCAGAGCTAACGGCTCTGGTCTCAGTGTTTCCTTGATCTATATCTAAACAACATCGCTCTTCTCTTCTATATAAACACATGTTTTAACATGAGCTGTGATATAGAAGGCCCGTGGCATTGCGGCCCCGTGGCATTGCGGCCCCGTGCGTCATGTAGCAGCATGTGGCATTGTGGCCCTTTGTGTGTATTAGCAGTCAGTGCATTGTGGCCCCGTGGCATTGCGGCCCTGTGGCATTGCGGCCCTTTGTGTGGTATTAGAAGGTCGTGGCATTGCGGCCCCGTGGCATTGCGGCCCTGTGGCATTGCGGCCCTGTGGCATTGCGGCCCTTTGTGTGGTATTAGCAGGTCAGTGGCATTGCGGCCCCGTGACATTGCGGCCCTGTGGCATTGCGGCCCCGTGGCATTGCGGCGCCCCCCCCTTCCTGATTCAGTCTTTGTATTTGAGCACCACTAAACCACTTTGGGCTGGAGTTCCCCATAGCGCATGTCCTCTACTTCTGACGGTACTGGAACCCCGACTTTCCCCATCCACACAACCTGTCACACTAACCACCGCACCACCACATTCCCTTTTCCTCATTCTTTCTCCACCTTCTTCAGTACCTCCGCCAACGAGGTAACCAGTGTCCTTTGGTTGGTTTGTCTGTCTGTAAGCCAGATTACGTTCTAACTACTGAACTGATTCAACGAAACTTGGTGGTAAGACGTAATGTGTGGCCCAAGCTCAAACCCAAATAAAGTTGGTGCGGATCTGTGGGACGGAGCCAGATCCAGGCGGATTCAGGATAGTTTAGCAATATTACGTACATCCTGTCGTCTTGATTTCTAGCAAACTTGACGGAAAGCTGAAAAATAGCTAGAGAACGAAGTCTTATCATGTTGTGGTGCGATCTCAGTGAGATTCCCCGAAAACTACAGAACTAATGAACGAGGCCAAAAAAGACGAAGTCTTTAACTATGTCGGTGTGGATAAATAATAATAATAATGAATACTTATATAGCGCCTATTCTCGCTAGAGGCCAAGCTCTAAGCGCTTTACAGTCAACACTCGTTTACACAACGGCTGCCTACCTGGGTAGTGCCGACTGAAGAGCTGCCAGCTGGCGCTTCATTCAGTCGTTTCCCGTGTCATCCAGTCAGTATCGTTCAATATCGATCACTCATTTTCCTTAATTCCTTCATTCTTTCCATTTCTCACGCAGGTGCATGCTATGTGTAACGAGCCATCCATTCCAACGGCCAAACTGGCCTACTCTTCCGAAAGTTGGTGATGGATTTTTACGTGTGTGCAAGATGTTATGCATGCGTTCACTTACGGAACCTCGGTTTATAATCTCATTCGAAGGACTGGATCACGGTACGTGTAGGGATCTTGGGCCGCTAGATCAAGAATCACTGCACACACACACACACACACACACACACACACACACACACACACACACACACACACACACACACAACCCCCTAAGAAATAGAGTGACAAGATCAGCCACAACACTTATAAAAAGGAGGAGAGAGAGAGAGAGGGTGTGGAGGAAGGGAGGTGGAGGCAGGCAGACATACAGAGAAAGGTAGGAGGGCAGAGGGAGGTGTAAAAAAAGGAGGGGGGGGGAGAGGAAGGTATTATGTTTACAATACAATATACAATGATTTTAATACGTAAAAAGAGGAGGGAAGGGTGGAAGCGGGAACGATTTTCACAAAAAAAGCTACATACCGAATAAAGAAGGAAGGGAAGTTTTCTCTCTCTCTCTCTCTCTCTCTCTCTCTCTTAGTCTTCCCTCTCTCTCTCTCTCTCTCTCTCTCTCTCTCTCTCTCTCTCTGTGCGTGTGTGTGTGTGTGTGTGTGTGTGTGTGTGTGTGTGTGTGTGTGTGTGTGTGTGAGACATCAGTGTTTTAACGGCTCTTTAGTCTCAACAGTCACAAGATGTTACTATATTTAGCGGCGAGAGGAGACAATTTTCTCTATGAGACATCAGTATCTGACGGCTCTTTAGTCTCAACAGTCACAAGATGTTACTATACTTAGCGCGAGGGGAGATGATTTTCTCTATGAGACAGTATCTGACGGCTCTTTAGTCTCAACAATCAGAAGACGTACATACTTAGCGGCGTTATATTACATTATATTATTCAATGTTGTGTACTCATATGTCATGTGTTTATGTGCTCCCACCACAACACAAAGTTCTTATGAAAGAAAATAAAGTGTCTTGAATTGAGGGGAGATGATTTTCTCTATGAGACATCAGTATCTGACGGCTCAACAATCAGAAGACATTACTATACTTAGCGGCGAGGGGAGATGATTTTCTCTATGAGACATCAGTATCTGACGGCTCAACAATCAGACGTTACTATACTTAGCGGCGAGGGAGATAATTTTCTCTATGGAGACATCAGTATCTGATGGCTCAACAATCAGACGTTACTATACTTAGCGGCGAGGGAGATAATTTCTCTATGAGACATCAGTATCTGATGCTCAACAATCAGACGTTACTATACTTAGCGGCGAGGGGAGATGATTTCCTTTCTGATCTCTAGATCTAGCTCTATAAACAAAACGCTGATCAGGTTTGTCTAAAAAATGATGTGAATTTGACACGAAAAGCGAAGTACACACCAGACTGTTTAAATGAATGGAAATTTTCATTCTAAAATTACGTTTAATCTAACATACTTACCGTGGCTCACTAATGCAATAAGCGGCAGCAATTGCTATCCCTGCCTCGTATACAATAAAGTCCGTACGGACAACAAAACCCCTGAAAGGCCTCGGCCTCGCGCATGCTCAGAATAGTCCTCTTTCGAGTATATTAAGACCTGACTGAGAACTCCTGATGGAACCAGAAGCGGGGAGGTAGGGAGGTCTCTGCTGAGCCACGGTAAGTATGTTAGATTAACGTAATTTTAGAATGAAAATTTCCTTTTAATTACACAACTATACCGTGGCTCACTAATGCAGAGTCGCACACCTGAAGGAGGGCTCACCTGGTTACCGCCTGAGAGCAAGAAGGGCCGGATCGTGTGGCGGAGATGGAATGTTGCGCCACCACAGCTGATGCGATGCCCCTAGACCCATCATCACGCAGACGGGAAACGCGCGCAGTAGAACTGGATGAAGGTGCCAGGGGACCGCCAATATGCGGCATCTAACCACCCGAATGCTGGCATATGACACTGCAGCGAAGACGCCCATGCCCTAATCTCATGAGGTCTAGGTGAGAAAACAGCCAAATCCCTTCAGGTCTCGCGTACGCAGCCTAATGACTTCTCTCAGCCACGAGAGATTGAAGAGCGCCTGATGTCCTCCTTATAACCTCGTTGTAAGAGAGAACAGGTGGCGCGCTTGGAACAGAAGATTTCGTGCGTTTCCAACTCCCGAAAGCGCGAACCGACAGAGAGTGCGGTCTTCGTCGTCCGGGCGAGAATAGAAGTGAGAGGAAGAATGGAGATGGTCGGGAAGAAGAACCCTGGCAACTGGTTTTTTCGCTAAAAAGTCTGGAGGAGGCGAAGAGATATCGAGCCATCCGGCTCGGAAGCGACGTCCCCAGGCAAGCCACTAAGGGCGTGGACCTCACTGCAGCGCCTCCCCGAGGCCAGGAAACGAGAAAGGCTGTTTTGAAGGAAAGGAACTTCAGAGAACACTCCCGGATGGGCTCGTAAGGGGAAGCCTGAGGAGGAGAGGACTAAGAAAAGATCCCACGCCGGGACACGGCGGGGCATCGGGCCTCCTGTAGGGCTGCTCCTCTGACCAGATCCCGCAGAAGAGGGTCGTCCCCGAAGGAGGGGCCCCCTAACTGGCGGATAGTGGTGGAAATAGCCGCCCTGTGAACCTAACAGAGGAGGCTGAAAGATTTCTCTCCGATGACAGAAAGGCTAGGTATTCGCCAATTGGCATTGAGAAGGAGAATGAGGTGATACCGCGTGGCTGGAGCACCAAGATAGCCAGCCATTCCAGTGGACACTATAGACACTTTGGGTGCCTGCCCTGTGGGCATGTTTCCACAAGGCTGATTACCGCTGGGGAGGCGCCTCGTGCAGACAGCGCGTCCCGCACAGTAGCCAGGCGTGAAGATGCAGCACGTTTGGATTGCCGTGTGGAATGCCTGACCGCGCTGGAGCAGGGACCTTGCCTTTAAGGCGAGCGGTATCGGGGCACGTGCGACAGGTGTAACAGTTCCGGAAACCACCGCTTGGGCTGGCCAGCGTGGAGCCACCAGAATAAGCGTGGCTGCATCTTCCCTTGCCTTGCGGAGAACCTTTCCCAGAATGGGGAACGGGGGAAAGGCATAGCCCGTCAGGCCGACCAAGGGATGGACAGGGCGTCCACGGCCCACGCTGCCGGATCCGGAACTGGGAGACGTACAGCTGAAGACTGGTTGAACCGGGTGGCGAACAGGTCCACCTGTGGTTTTGAACCATACAGTCCAGAGGAGGTTCTAGGATCGAGTGGACGAGAGTCCATTCTGAGGGAAGAACCATGTGCGACCTGCTGAGGGAGTCCGCGAGAATGTTGATCTTCCCAGGAACGTGCTTGGCGGAGATCCGGATAGATTGTGTCTCGCACCAAAGAAGCAGCTGTTCCGAACCTCAGGGACAGGGAGTGAGAACGCCGCCCCCCCCTGCTTGTTGATATAACACGCCACCGTCGTGTTGTCGTGTTTGAGGAGAATGTGTTTCCTTCAGGAAGGGGAAGAAACTCCTTGAGGCTTGGAAGACGCTTCCAGCTCCAGCCGGTTGATATGCCAGGACCCCATCTCCGGGGACCATTGAGCCCGGAGGCCGTCAGAGAGCTGACGTGGGCACCCCACCCGGACTGGGACGCGTCCGTGAACAGGTCCTCCTGTGGAGGAGGGGAGAGATGGGACTCCCCTGGGCTAGCCAGGACTGGGAGTGCCATTGCCACCACCGATGACTGGAACCACATGCCCTGAGAGGGATCGGAAGGTCCCACGACTGCAGTGCCTGAGACCAACGCTTGCGAAAAAGGCGTTGAAAACGGCGTTTGTGCAGACGTCCGAGGGCACTAAGGGGCCAAGGACTCCATCAGACCCAGAAGAGAGGCCAGCTTTCTGGCTGGCGCCTGATCCAAGGAAAGGAGGTGGGCCAAGAGGTGCTGGAGGCGAACAAGGCGCTGGCGGGTCGGGAGACCAGCCAGTCGGTGGTGTGGAAGGACATGCCCCAGAAACTGAAACTGTTGCGACGGGTGAGATCGACTTCTCCTCGTTGCGAACGAATCCCAGCTGCTGACAGAGGCTTAAAACCTGTAGGGCTTGCTGGGAGCACAGAGTGCTGGATGAGGCAAGGAGAAGCCAATCGTCTAGATAGGCCTTCAAACGAATTCCTTTCCCCGAACGTGCAAGCAAAGTTCCCGAGCCACCTTCGTGAAAACCCAGGGGGGCCGGGGCTAGTCCAAAGGGAAGAGCCCTGAACTGAAAAACACGGCCTCTCCACGCGAAGCGGAGGTACTTCCTGTCCCTTGGGTGGATCAAGAGATGGAAGTATGCATCCTTTAAGTCGATGGATACCGCCCAGAGTCGCCGGGATGCATGGCATCGCGGACTGACATGGGGGTTTCCATCCGAAAACGGAGACGATAAGAAACCTGTTCAAGGGCGAAAGATCCAGAACCGGTCTCCATCCTCCGGAAGCCTTGGGGACCACAAAAATGCGGCCCATAAAATCCCGAGAGGAATGGAAGAGAACTTCCTCTGTGGCTCCCTTGGCTAACAGCGAAAGGACCTCCTGGTCTAAGGCCTGAGAGGCAGCCAGATCCCGAGGAGGAGCGAAAGGGGGAGGGGAAGGCGTGAGAGGAGCCTTCACTGCACCCCAAGGAAGACGAAACCCCGACCTGATCACCCGCAGAGCCCAAGGGCTTGCGGGAAGCCGCTCCCAGGCACTGAGGTGCCTGGACAGACAGCCCACAGACTGCCCTGGGGTGAAGTACCCAGGTCGGGGCGAGTCATTGGGGGTGGGCCGACGGAGGCGTGGGAGCTTTCGGACCCGCCGGCCGAGTCGGAGGCCGACCCCTGCTTGGTTGCCTGCCTCTAGTCCCCCGGGTCCAAATGACCGTCGACCCTTGGGTTTGAGAAGGACCCGGTGACGAGAAAGGCGCTGGCGCCTTGCGTTTTGAACCAGGTCGTGGGGATGGGGGCCTGACTGAAAGGCGAGGTCACGCCTAATCTCGGCCTGGCTCTTGATGGTGGCCTGCACGTGATTCCCGAACAGAGACCCTGACTTGACAGGTAAGGCTCTGAGGAAGCGCGGCAGATGGAGAACGGGTCACAGAAGATGCCCAATAGGACCGCATCTCTCCTAGCCAGAACTGAGTTCAGATGGAGCCTAGTAGAAGGCCCCAGCCGAATACTTAAGCCCTTCAGCCATTGACTGGATACAGGCTACCACAGCAGTTGGGTCAGCGGACTGCGGATGGCGAAGGAACCAAATCAGATCCCTAAGGGCAGACACTATTCCCCCTAGAAAGGAGTCCATAACAGATATGGCCTCCAAACCCCTACGCGCAGACTCTTCCCACTCCACAAGCAGCGCTCTGAGAGGGACACGTGCCTGGTGTGCGATTTTGACCTCTCCTGGACCAGTAGGAGGTCCTCCTGGGAGAGGGAAGAGTGCATCGGGGATAGTGTCATTTGCCAAGGCCTTCTTGGCAAATGGAAGACTCTCTGGTCTAAGGAATTTCCCACACGCCAACGCGGAAGGAAAATCAGGGACCGAACCAGGCACGGGTCCTGCGCCTCCGTGCCCCTGACCCGTATTTGGGCCCTCCTCATGCAGTCGGCCACCATAACTGACTCCTTTAGCATCGAGGAGGGCCAGCCGCCGAGGGGCGAGATCCCAGGGCAAGTTCCGCTGCCGAAGGGCAGGGGCCCTGCCTCCTGAGAGGTTGACACTGCCCCCGAACCAGGGAAGCCAGCACAGCCACCGAGTCTTGGAAAGAATAAGAACCGGGTGCCCGGTCCTCATCCTCTGACTCTGAGTCCGCCAGGTCGGACCCACAGACCGATGGAGTGGCCGCCCCCGGCGAGGCGGAGCGCGGCGAGGGCCCTGAGTGGCCTGAGATGGCTGGCTCCCCGGACATCCCGGGGAGGGGTCAGACCCCGGAAGGGCCGAGGGAGCCTGGGAGGCAGATGCCTGCACTGGTGGAGGGCTGGGCATAAAAACCCGCCACCAGGGAAACCCCGGAGCAGGGGGCTGAGGAAAGCCCATGTTCGGGGATATTGCCATTGGGCCCATGGCGCCCAAGGCATAGGCCCTGACCCCATGATAGGGGGGCTGATAATGTGGCTGCTGGCCCAACCCTGAAAGTGGGGGGCCGAATGCGCCGGTCCCCTGAGGGTGCTCGGAGAAAAGGCGACACCCCGGTGGACTGCCCAACAGCAGAGGCAGACACATGAGGCGGGGGAAGGAAACAACCGGGGCGAACTAGATACGAGCCCTTGAGCAGGATTGCTTCCCTTGGATCGCCTACCGGGCGAGGGGGGGATGACGCATCGTCCCCCTCATTGCCCGGCGCCTCCGTAGAGGGCCCGTACAACCTTCGATTCTGCCATGGGAATCGAATTGCGAGCAGTAGAACACTGAACGCGGGGTGTACTAAACGGTGCGACAGAACCGAGGCTGAGTCGCTCGCCGTTATGGGGCAAAGGGGCGAGATCAACAGAACCGAAGCTGAGCTGATCACCGCCACAAAATGAGGGTTGCGAGAAAGAGCTCGCTGTGACTGGGATCGACAGAACCGAAGCTGAGCCGAACACCGTCACGAATTGAGGGTTGCGAGAAAGAGCTCGCTGTCAGACGACAACAGAACCGAAGCTGAGTTGAGGTGAACCCTCGGGAGAAAGTGACGCTGAAGGGAAGGAGGAATTGGCGGGGCTATAGACAAAGAGCCAGCCGGCGAGGTGAGGAATCGAGAGACGAAACCTTCTTAATTCTCGCCTTACCACCCAATCGCTTCACATACGTTTCCTCCCTTAAGTGAAAACATAAGCAAGGACACCAACGAACAAGCAACAACAATCGATCGATTGCGAGAAAAGTCAAAAATACTTAGCCGTTCATGTACACGCGGCCTAACGGGAAAAATGGCTGCCGAGAAAAGAGGACTATTCTGAGCATGCGCGAGGCACGAGGCCCTTTCAGGGGTTTTGTTGTCCGTACGGACTTTATTGTATACGAGGCAGGGATAGCAAATTGCTGCCGCTTATTGCATTAGTGAGCCACGGTATAGTATGTGTAATTAAAACATCGTTTTTCTTCTCTGTCTCTGTGTCTCTTATTAGCCATGAATTTTAAGATATAAATAGTGTACGTTAGTCGCTGAATTCTGTGTAAGCTTCCCTGCAATTGGTAGAAAGAGTCCTCGGCATTCACACAACAGTTTGGCGACCACGTAAATGGTCTTCGAGCTCACTAAATGATCAGAAAATCTGTGAGGAGCATGTTACTGCGGCCCCAGTTTTTCCCCTGTAAAAAAAAAAAAAATTTTTTGTTTTTTCTTTCTTTCTTTTTTTTTCTTTCTTTTTTTTTTTTTTTTTTTTTTTTGGTGGGGGGGGGGGGGTCCTGTCTTGTCGTCTTTTTGTTTTAACTGCGTAGCTGCATGGCAGTTTCTTTTCACCTGTCTGGTCTTGCTTTCTTCCAGTTGGTTCTGGTGTTTGTTTAAAAGTTTGCTCGAAGCCCGGCGAAGGAGCTCGAGCATAAGCCGGAAAACAAAGGGCTGATTCCTTTCTCCCTATGCTCTGTGTGTGTGTTGTGTGTGTGCTTATCAAACCGCCCCCCCCCCCCCCCCCCATTCTCCCCTATCTCATTCCCTCATCTCCATTCCACCCACCTCCTCCCTCTCTTTCTTCCTTTTTTCCCCACCCCCGACCCAAACCGCCTCCTTTTCCTTACACACATCCCCCCCCCCCCCCTCCCTTTCTTTTCCCCCTCCTCTCCTCATCTCTCCTTCCCTCAGCTCTCTCTGTCTCTCTGTCTCTGTCTTCTGTCTGCTGTCTCGCTGTCTCTCTCTCTCTTCTCTCGTCTGTCCTCTCTCTCCTTCTCTCCTCTCTCTCTCTCCTCTCTCTCTCTCTCTCTCTATTCTTCTCTCTGTCCTCTCTGTCTCTGCTGTCTGTCTGTCTGTCTCCTTCTCTCGCTCTCTCTCCTCTTCCTTCCTCTTCTCTCTGTCTCTGACTGCGTCTGTCTGTCTCTCTCTCCTCTCTCTCTCCTCTCTCTCTCTCTCTCTCTCCTCTCTCTCTCTCTCCACTCAGCCCACTGAAGTCTGTTTACATTCAGGTCACAGTAGTTCATCAGCCTCCTCTCTCTCTCTCTCTAAGCGTTGCTGTAAGAGTTTCCCTGTCTTGTTGATGGATCGCAAACACTCTCAGTAGCGGCGCGATGCTGGCCGCAGGATGCGTGCCGACGTAAGCCCTCCGAGTCTACGGCCCGCGGGCTACACTCTCTGCAAATGTCTGTCTGTCAGTTGGGTCCACAATCCCCAACAGCCTTCTCTGTGCGCCTGATCTTCTATTGTTTCTGTGGTTATAGTGTTTGAAGTTCGAAAAAAAGAACTTTCTTCTTTGCAAGGAAAACGCGACCGAAATGGTGCCAGTTCAGTGATATTGCATAACAGTTTTGGGGTCCATTTTTGTTTGGTTTACTTTTTTTTTTCAGTTGCTAGGCTATGTCTTTTTTTTTTTTTTTGTCGTTGTTGCAACGGATATGTATCTTCAACTTTCCTAACAGATTCATGTGGAATATGAGCCTTTCCTTTTTGGCTGAGGTCCGGATACGATGGCATGAGTGTGGCTATGATGGAGAGGGGCCAAAAGAGCGGTGTACAGCAACAACATCGAGAGGCACAAGTGCAAAAAAGATTTTTTTTTTAAAATCTCCATAGGATACAACGGATGAAAGAAAATCCATGGAGGTATATAGCAGTAACAAAAACAGAAAAATTCCGAGGATGGGGTGGTGATGATGGTGGCAAGGGTGTGGCGAGGGTGCATGCAGGAACAATCACCATAGGGATACAATCACCATAGGGATACAATCACCATAGGGATACAATCACCATAGGGATACAATCACCATAAAGGATACAATCACGAATCAAACACAGACAAATTTCCGGGTGGAGAAAGTGTTTACAAGGATGAAAACAAAAACAGAAAAGAAAACGCCATGGGTAATTGCAATTGTCATACTCAAGGGTCGTACACACACATGCACATCTGCCCAAAGTTCACATCCGCACGTACACGCAATCACTCCTCTCACCCAAGAAGCGCCAAATAATAAACACAACACAAGAAAAGTTTGTTTTCCCCCTCCTTCTAACGGGAATACAAATGTTATTAATCAAACTCCAACACTTAAATCATTTCATTTAATACCTCCACTCTACGAAAGAAGAAAAAAACAACTGCTTCCCCTACAATCAAGGAATTCATAAATACAATGGGATGCATTAGTATCTATCACCAGCAAAAGGGGATATGTATCACATTATTCGTAAACATCAGGGGCATGCATCAACATCTTTTCCTTCGCATCAGAAGAGACTATCCAGCCCAAAATACAAAAAGCGTCACTGTCTCTAGGACGGAAGTTCTGGGATATCCTTCCCCCCTCGTGTCTAATCAGTTATTACTCTCCTTTAACGGAAATATTGGAACATCAGTTCCATCCAGCCACGCCTTTAAATATTTCTCATCGAAATGTTTCCCACATTCAAAATCCCTCTGCATGAAAGTAGATACAATGTTTCTTTGTAGGAAAAATAAATATAAATTTCACTTTCTGGTCACCCTCTTACCTTGGGGTAGGCACACAGGGACAGCCATCTCAGGGCTGAATAGGGCGTCGCCTTAAACAAACTCTCCTTCCTCTGGCTTGTTATGGAAAAGTGGCCCGCTAACCCGAACTGGGCTGGGACTTGGTCCGGCACCTCTGTGGACCACCCCAAGGCCCTAGGTCCGTGGCCCGTGTGAGACAGCCAATCTCTGACGCGACGCAGCCTCGCTCTGGCCCTCAGTCCAATCAAACCATCAGGCCCTCCGACGTCTCTGGCTGGCATGGAGCAAGTGTTTACAAAATCCTAAAGGAGAATCAATAGCGCGCGCAGTGCGCCTAAATCAGTACTCACACACAGGCCACAGCCAACAGAATACGATGTGCATTCACATGAACCCCCTTTTTTCACTTAAAACCACAAGGCTAAGCCAACCTGCCGTCTCAAAAACCAATAGTTATACACAAACAACATGTGCACATTACAATCAACATAACATGTGCACATGACAGCAATGATGAATCAAAATCAGATGGGGTTACATGCATGAAACAAACCCAGCACAAATTCCCACGTGGACATAAATGACGAATGAAAAAGAAAACAATTGCATGAGGGTACATGAACGAAACCAAAACAGAAAAGTCCCTATAGGGCACAGAGGGTGCGTGAATGACACCCAAACAGAAAAGTCCCCATAGGGCACAGAGGGTGCATGAATGACACCCAAACAGAAAAGTCCCCATAGGGCACAGAGGGTGCATGAATGACACCCAAACAGAAAAGTCCCCCATAGGCACAGAGGGTGCATGAATGACACCCAAACAGAAAAGTCCCCATAGGGCACAGAGGTGCATGAATGACACCCAAACAGAAAAGTCCCCATAGGGCACAGAGGTGCATGAATGACACCCAAACAAAAAGTCCCCATAGGGCACAGAGGGTGCATGAATGACACCCAAACAGAAAAGTCCCCATAGGGCACAGAGGTGCATGAATGACACCCAAACAGAAAAGTCCCCATAGGGCACAGAGGGTGCATGAATGACACCCAAACAGAAAAGTCCCCATAGGGCACAGAGGTGCATGAATGACACCCAAACAGAAAAGTCCCCATAGGGCACAGAGGGTGCATGAATGACACCCAAACAGAAAAGTCCCCATAGGGCACAGAGGGTGCATGAATGACACCCAAACAGAAAAGGAACAAACTAACAATGAAAAAAATGGAGTACACGCACGAAAAAAACCAACAACAGCAACAACAACAAAAAACCAGAAAAATCCCCCGAGGTACATGAATAACAAAACAAGAAACATCCCTGTGGGACGATGCAAATGAAGAAAATCAGAAAAGTCCCCCATGGAAGTACATGTGTGAAACACACACACACACACACACACACACACACACACACACACACACACACACACACACACACACACACACACTCACACACACACACACAACACACACACACACAACACACACACACCCACAACCACACACAACACACACAACACACACACCCACACACACACACACACACACACACACACACGTGGGATACATGGATGAAAAAAAGAAAGACTTGTATGAACCCAGAAAAATCCCCTATTGGGTACATGGACAGAAACGAAAACAGAAAAATCCTTATTGGGGTGCACGGATGAAACAAACACAGAAAAGGAAAGAACAAAAGGTCAACAAGCACAACAATAACACAACTCGTGAGACTATGCATACACATGGATGGAATTGGCCAACAGGAAAATATTACTGCTGAAACAGGCATCGTGGAAGATGACAAGAAATGATAATACTCTGTGCCGAAGGGTCCAGCGGGTACGAAATCTTTAAAACAAAACAAAAAACAAAAAAAAAGGAAGCAAACGACGACTGACTGCTATGCAGTCGTTATTTTCTGGTTGTTTTTTTTTGTTTTGTTTTTTGTTTTTGTGGTAGACTATCAGTTTAATTCACGAAACATTCCACTTTTACCACATTGTCATCTGTGAAGGATTTTAGTTTGTAACCTCCAAAATCAACAGTGATTGAAAGCAACAACTCAACAACAACAACAACAACAACTACGACGACGACGACGACGACGACGACAACAACAACAACAATAACAACAAAGAACAAGAAGAAGGACAAGAGGAAAAAAAAAACGTCGTCTTTAAACAGCTCCTATATTCTTTGTAATATCCTTTGCACATTTCACGTAACACCTGACTGGTATGTGGTTGTTGTTGTTGTTGTTGTTGTTGTTGTTGTTGTTGTTGTTGTTTTGTTGATGTTGTTGTTGTTGTTGTTTTTGTTGATGCGTCGTTGATGTGCGTGATAATATCCTTTTGTATCTGCTCAAATCCTGTAAAGGAATTGTGGCTTTCTTAATGGTGTGATTAACAAAGGATTGACATAAGTAAAACTTAATCTCACCAACAGTTAACCTTAGGGTTACAGTCGAGGGGCAAAGATGATACCCACTGATCTTCATCGTCATGAACGCTTTATTTCAAATGTGAAAATGAACACCAATTGAACCTCAAACCAATCCCAAACCACCCTGTCAACTTCACCTTTTATCTCTCAGCCCCAGATAACAAGGGCAAACACAGTAAAGCGAATTCGTACAGGACTCAATATTGTCACGGCCAAGGAATCCAAGGAATCTGCACCTTCACCGCAGATCCTGAGGAGTTCATTCTTCTCTCATTCTTTCTTTTAATGCAACGGCAACAACAGCTTCTGTTCCAACTGTTGCCAGTGCCACTCTAGCAAGAGAATGAAGATGCTGACGTTAGCACATTATCTAAGACTTGACTTTAGTTGCTGCTGCCACTTCTGATCGCAGAACAACTCATTACACTCCCCCCACACACACACACACACACACACACACACACACACACACACACACACACACACACACACCACAACACACACACACACACACACACACACCACACACACACACACACACG
>JAFLJL010014502.1:24629-40127 GCA_018398815.1 Conus ventricosus | reverse complement strand
TTATTGGTGCTGATCACATGGCACCGTCATCACAACTGGGTTTATTCTGAAATATAACCGCATGGCCCCCAACCACGTGTGTCAGTGCAAACACTTGTTTTCTAGTCTAGTTTTGTTTGTTTGTGTGTTTTTTTCTACGTGCTGCGGTGGCTTTTATTGACCATAATTCCTGATGAAAAAAACCTCGGTAAAGGCCATGCGGTTACTATTTACAGACAAGAACCCCATAGTGATTACGTTGTGCGCATGTGATCAGCAACCAAAATGGCGCATTTGATGTGCATGCATATCCCTACTTGTGAATGAAATAAATTATCTGCACCCACATGTGGGGCAGGACAGGTCAAAGTGAGCAGTGTGAGGTGTTTTACGTCTCTTTGCATCGAGCAGAACCGAAAACACCCGAAAAAGTGCATGCAAACAGCCCCCTGGAATTTCGTATACTATTCTTCAACATTACCCACAACTGTAAGAAAACCCGCTTACCGTGTAAAACTTGAACAACAAACAGACCAATATCCTCAGCCGCCAAGCACTTCGCTGTGTTTAAGTATCTTCCAGGGCATACACTGTGAAAGAGGCAGGAAAGAGGTTTGGGAGTGATTTATATGCAAGGTAATAGCAGCTATGTGGGCGCACGCGGGTCATTAGTGCGTGGGGAATCATTTATAAGAAACGAAGTGGCTTTTGCAAACTGAGTTTCCTTTTTCCCTTTAGAATTTGATCCTGGCTACGTGACAGGACTGTGCTCTAAACTTCCTCTCGTAATACAACAACCTGACGTCGCCCAGCCGGAGAAATACAGTCACCTGCGGTGCTTCTCAGAGAATTTAAGCAAATGTTTCAGAGACGCCTCAATGAAGTGGATTAAATACGACTTCCTGAGGTACAGGCCGCAATGCCACGGGGCCATAATGCCACGGGGCCGCAATGCCACGGGCCATAATGCCCACGGGGCCGCAATGCCACGGGGCCGCAATGCCACAGATCCTATAATTATGCTACATCAGAGCTACGGCTCTGGGTCTCAGTGTTTCTTGATCTATATCTAAACAACATCGCTCTTTCTCTTCTATATAACACATTGTTTTAACATGAGCTTGTGATATAGAAGGCCCGTGGCATTGCGGCCCCGTGGCATTGCGGCCCCGTGCGTCATGTAGCAGGCATGTGGCATGTGGCCCTTTGTGTGGTATTAGCAGGTCAGTGGCATTGTGGCCCCGTGGCATTGCGGCCCTGTGGCATTGCGGCCCTTTGTGTGGTATTAGAAGGTCAGTGGCATTGCGGCCCCGTGGCATTGCGGCCCTGTGGCATTGCGGGCCCTGTGGCATTGCGGCCCTTTGTGTGGTATTAGCAGGTCAGTGGCATTGCGGCCCCGTGACATTGCGGCCCTGTGGCATTGCGGCCCCGTGGCATTGCGGGCTGCCCCCCTTCCTGATTCCAGTCTTTGTATTTGAGCACCACTAAACCACTTTGGGCTGGAGTTCTCCATAGCGCATGTCTCTACTTCTGACGGGTACTGAACCCCGACTTTCCCCCGTCCACACAACCTGTCACACTAACCACCGCACCACCACATTCCCTTTTCCTCATTCTTTCTCCACCTTCTTCAGTACCTCCGCCAACGAGGGAACCAGTGTCCTTTGGTTGGTTTGTCTGTCTGTAAGCCAGATTACGTTCTAACTACTGAACTGATTTCAACGAAACTTGGTGGTAAGACGTAATGTGTGGCCCAAGCTCAAACCCAAATAAAGTTGGTGCGGATCTGTGGGACGGAGCCAGATCCAGGGCGGATTCAGGATAGGTTTAGCAATATTACGTACATCCTGTCGTCTTGATTTCTAGCAAACTTGACGGAAAGCTGAAAAATAGCTAGAGAACGAAGTCTTATCATGTTTGTGTGCGATCTCAGTGAGATTCCCCGAAAACTACAGAACTAATGAACGAGGCGCAAAAAAGACGAAGTCTTTAACTATGTCGGTGTGGATAAATAATAATAATAAATGAATACTTATATAGCGCCTATTCTCGGCTAGAGGCCAAGCTCTAAGCGCTTTAACAGTCAACACTCGTTTACACAACGGGCTGCCTACCTGGGTAGTGCCGACTGAAGAGCTGCCAGCTGGCGCTTCATTCAGTCGTTTCCCGTGTCATCCAGTCAGTATCGTTCAATATCGATCACTCATTTTCCTTAATTCCTTCATTCTTTCCATTTCTCACGCAGGGTGCATGCTATGTGTAACGTGCCATCCATTCCAACGGCCAAACTGGCCTACTCTTCCGAAAGTTGGTGATGGGATTTTACGTGTGTGCAAGATGTTATGCATGCGTTCACTTACGGAACCTCGGTTTATAATCTCATTCGAAGGACTGGATCACGGTACGTGTAGGATCTTGGGCCGCTAGATCAAGAATCACTGCACACACACACACACACACACACACAACACACACACACACACACACAACACACACACACACACACATACCCCCTAAGAAATAGAGTGACAAGATCAGCCACAACACTTATAAAAAGGAGGAGAGAGAGAGAGAGGGGGTGGAGGAAGGGAGGTGGGAGGCAGGCAGACATACAGAGAAAGGTAGGAGGGCAGAGGGGAGGTGTAAAAAAAGGAGGGGGGGGGGAGAGGAAGGTATTATGTTTACAATACAATTATACAATGATTTTAATACGTAAAAAGAGGAGGGAAGGGTGGAAGCGGGAACGATTTTCACAAAAAAGCTACATACGCGAATAAAGAAGGAAGGGAAGTTTTCTCTCTCTCTCTCTCTCTCTCTCTCTCTCTCTCTCGTCTCTCTCTCTCTCTCTCTCTCTCTCTCCTCTCTGTGCGTGTGTGGTGTGTGTGTGTGTGTGTGTGTGTGTGTGTGTGTGTGTGTGTGTGTGTGTGAGACATCAGTGTTTTACGGCTCTTTAGTCTCAACAGTCACAAGATGTTACTATATTTAGCGGCGAGAGGAGACAATTTTCTCTATGAGACATCAGTATCTGACGGCTCTTTAGTCTCAACAGTCACAAGATGTTACTATACTTAGCGGCGAGGGGAGATGATTTTCTCTATGAGACAGTATCTGACGGCTCTTAGTCTCAACAATCAGAAGACGTTACTATACTTAGCGGCGTTATATTACATTATATTATTCAATGTTGTGTACTCATATGTCATGTGTTTATGTGCTCCCACCACAACACAAAGTTCTTATGAAAGAAATAAAGTGTCTTGAATTGAGGGGAGATGATTTTCTCTATGAGACATCAGTATCTGACGGCTCAACAATCAGAAGACATTACTATACTTAGCGGCGAGGGGAGATGATTTTCTCTATGAGACATCAGTATCTGACGGCTCAACAATCAGACGTTTACTATACTTAGCGGCGAGGGAATTAATTTTCTCTATGAGACATCAGTATCTGATGGCTCAACAATCAGACGTTACTATACTTAGCGCGAGGGGAGATAATTTTCTCTATGAGACATCAGTATCTGATGGCTCAACAATCAGACGTTACTATACTTAGCGGCGAGGGGAGATGATTTCCTTTCTGATCTCTAGATCTAGCTCTATAAACAAAACGCTGATCAGGTTTGTCTAAAAAATGATGTGAATTTGACACGAAAAGCTGAAGTACACACCAGACTGTTTAAAATGAAAGGAAATTTTCATTCTAAAATTACGTTTAATCTAACATACTTACCGTGGCCACTAATGCAATAAGCGGCAGCAATTTGCTATCCCTGCCTCGTATACAATAAAGTCCGTACGGACAACAAAACCCCTGAAAGGGCCTCGTGCCTCGCGCATGCTCAGAATAGTCCTCTTTTCGAGTATATTAAGACCTGACTGAGAACTCCTGATGGAAACCAGGAAGGCGGGGAGGTAGGAGGGTCTCTGCGTGAGCCACGGTAAGTATGTTAGATTAAACGTAATTTAGAATGAAAATTTCCTTTTAATTACACATACTATACCGTGGCTCACTAATGCAGAGTCGCACTACCTGGAAGAGGGCTCACCTGGTTACCGCCTGGAGGAGCAAGAAGGGCCGGATCGTGTGGCGGAGATGGAATGTTGCGCCACCACAGCTGATGCGATGCCCCTAGACCCATCATCACGCAGACGGGAAACGTCGCGCAGGTAGAACTGGATGAAGGTGCCAGGGGACCGCCAATATGCGGCATCTAACACACCCTGAATGCTGGCATTATGAGCTACTGCCAGCGAAGACGCCCATGCCCTAATCTCATGAGGTCTAGGTGAGAAAACAGCCAAATCCCCTTCAGGTCTCGCGTACGCAGCCTTAATGACTTCTCTCAGCCATCGAAGATTAGAAGACGCCTGATGTCCTCCTTATAACCTTCGTTGTAAGAGAGAAACAGGTGGCGCTGCTTGGAACGAGAAGATTTCGTGCGTTTCCTATACTCCCGCAAAGCGCGAACCGGACAGAGAGTGCGGTCCTTCGTCGTCCGGGGCGAGAATAGAAGTGAGAGGAAGAATGGAGTGGTCGGGGAAGAAGAACCTGGCAACTGGTTTTTCGCTAAAAAGTCTGGGAGGAGGCGAAGAATATCGAGCCATCCGGCTCGGAAGCGACGTCCCCAGGCAAGCCACTAAGGGCGTGGACCTCACTGCAGCGCCTCCCCGAGGCCAGGGAAACGAGAAAGGCTGTTTTGAAGGAAAGGAACTTCAGAGAACACTCCCGGATGGGCTCGTAAGGGGGAAGCCTGAGGGAGGAGAGGACTAAGAAAAGATCCCACGCCGGGACACGGCGGGGGCATCGGGCCTCCTGTAGGGCTGCTCCTCTGACCAGATCCCGCAGAGAGGGTCGTCCCCGAAGGAGGGGCCCCCTAACTGGCGGATAGTGGTGGAAATAGCCGCCCTGTGAACCTTAACAGAGGAGGCTGAAAGATTTCTCTCCGATGACAGAAAGGCTAGGTAGTTTCGCCAATTGGCATTGAGAAGGAGAATGAGGTGATACCGCGTGGCTGGAGCACCAAGATAGCCAGCCATTCCAGTGGACACTATAGACACTTTGGGTGCCTGCCCTGTGGGCATGTTCCACAAGGCTGATTACCGCTGGGGAGGCGCCTCGTGCAACAGCGCGTCCCGCACAGTAGCCAGGCGTGAAGATGCAGCACGTTTGGATTGCCGTGTGGAATGCCTGACCGCGGCTGGAGCAGGGACCTTGCCTTTAAGGCGTAGCGGTATCGGGGGCACGTGCGACAGGTGTAACAGTTCCGGAAACCACGCTTGGGCTGGCCAGCGTGGAGCCACCAGAATAAGCGTGGCTGCATCTTCCCTTGCCTTGCGGAGAACCTTTCCCAGAATGGGGAACGGGGGAAAGGCATAGCCCGTCAGGCCGGACCAGGGATGGACAGGCGTCCACGGCCCACGCTGCCGGATCCGGAACTGGGGAGACGTACAGCTGAAGACGGTGGTTTGAACCGGGTGGCGAACAGGTCCACCTGTGGTTTGAAACCATACAGTCCAGAGAGGTTCTAGGATCGAGTGGACGAGAGTCCATTCTGAGGGAAGAACCATGTGCGACCTGCTGAGGGAGTCCGCGAGAATGTTGATCTTCCCAGGAAACGTGCTTGGCGGAGATCCGGATTGATTGTGTCCGCACCAAAGAAGCAGCTGTTCCGACCTCAGGGACAGGGAGTGAAGAACGCGCCCCCCCCTGCTTGTTGATATAACACGCCACCGTCGTGTTGTCGGTGTTGAGGAGAATGTGTTTTCCTTTCAGGAAGGAAGAAACTCCTTGAGGGCTTGGAAGACGGCTTCCAGCTCCAGCCGTTTGATATGCCAGGACCCCATCTCCGGGGACCATTGCCCGGAGGCCGTCAGAGAGCTGACGTGGGCACCCCACCCGGACTGGGACGCGTCCGTGAACAGGTCCTCCTGTGGAGAGGGGGAGAGATGGGGACTCCCTGGGCTAGCCAGGACTGGGAGTGCCATTGCACCACCGATGACTGGAACCACTGCCCGAGAGGGATCGGAAGGTCCCACGACTGCAGTGCCTGAGACCAACGCTTGCGAAAAAGGCGTTGAAAACGGCGTTTGTGCAGACGTCCGAGGGGCACTAAGGGGGCCAAGGACTCCATCAGACCCAGAAGAGAGGCCAGCTTTCTGGCTGGCGCCTGATCCAAGGAAAGGAGGTGGGCCAAGAGGTGCTGGAGGCGAACAAGGCGCTGGCGGGTCGGGGAGACCAGCCAGTCGTGTGGTGTGGAAGGACATGCCCAGAAACTGAAACTGTTGCGACGGGGGTGAGATCGGACTTCTCCTCGTTGCGAACGAATCCCAGCTGCTGACAGAGGCTTAAAACCTGTAGGGCTTGCTGGGGAGCACAGAGTGCTGGATGAGGCAAGGAGAAGCCAATCGTCTAGATAGGCCTTCAAACGAATTCCTTTCTCCCGAACGTGCAAGCAAAGTTCCCGAGCCACCTTCGTGAAAACCCAGGGGGCCGGGGCGTAGTCCAAAGGGAAGAGCCCTGAACTGAAAAACACGGCCTCTCCACGCGAAGCGAGGTACTTCCTGTCCCTTGGGTGGATCAAGAGATGGAAGTATGCATCCTTTAAGTCGATGGATACCGCCCAGTCGCCGGGATGCATGGCATCGCGGACTGACATGGGGGTTTCCATCCGAAAACGGAGGACGATAAGAAACCTGTTCAAGGGCGAAAGATCCAGAACCGGTCTCCATCCTCCGGAAGCCTTGGGGACCACAAAATGCGGCCATAAAATCCCGGAGAGGAATGGAAGAGAACTTCCTCTGTGGCTCCCTTGGCTAACAGCGAAAGGACCTCCTGGTCTAAGGCCTGAGAGGCAGCCAGATCCCGAGGAGGAGCGAAAGGGGAGGGGAAGGCGTGAGAGGAGCCTTCACTGCACCCCAAGGAAGACGAAACCCCGACCTGATCACCCGCAGAGCCCAAGGGCTTGCGGGAAGCCGCTCCCAGGCACTGAGGTGCCTGGACAGACTGCCCACAGGACTGCCCTGGGGTGAAGTACCCAGGTCGGGGGCGAGTCATTGGGGTGGGCCGTCGGAGGCGTGGGAGCTTTCGGACCCGCCGGCCGAGTCGGAGGCCGACCCCTGCTTGGTTGCCTGCCTCTAGTCCCCCGGGGTCCAAATGACCGTCGACCCTTGGGTTGAGAAGGACCCGGTGACGAGAAAGGGCGCTGGCGCCTTGCGTTTTGAACCAGGTCGTGGGGGATGGGGGCCTGACTGAAAGGCGAGGTCACCGCTAATCTCGGCCTGGCTCTTGATGGTGGCCTGCACGTGATTCCGAACAGAGACCCTGACTTGACAGGTAAGGCTCTGAGGGAAGCGCGGGCAGATGGGAGAACGGGTCACAGAAGATGCCAATAGGACCGCATCTCTCCTAGCCAGAACTGAGTTCAGATGGAGCCTAGTTGAAGGCCCCAGCCGAATACTTAAGCCCTTCAGCCATTGACTGATACAGGCTACCACAGCAGTTGGGTCAGCGGACTGGCGGATGGCGAAGGAACCAGAATCAGGATCCCTAAGGGCAGACCTATTCCCCCTAGAAAGGAGTCCATAACAGATATGCCTCCAAACCCCTACGCGCAGACCTCTTCCCACTCCACAAGGCAGCGCTCTGAGAGGGACACGTGCCTGGTGTGCGATTTTGACCTCTCCTGGACCAGTAGGAGGTCCTCCTGGGAGAGGGGAAGAGTGGCATCGGGATAGTGTCATTTGCCAAGGCCTTCTTGGCAAATGGAAGACTCTCTGGTCTAAGGAATTTCCCACACGCCAACGCGGAAGGAAAATCAGGGACCGAACCAGGCACGGGGTCCTGCGCCTCCGTGCCCCTGACCCGTATTTGGGCCCTCCTCATGCAGTCGGCCACCATAACTGACTCCTTTAGCATCGAGGAGGGCCTAGCCGCCGAGGGCGAGATCCCAGGGCAAGTTCCGCTGCCGAAGGGCAGGGGGCCCTGGCCTCCTGAGAGGTTGACAACTGCCCCGGAACCAGGGAAGCCAGCACAGCCACCGAGTCTTGGAAAGAATAAGAACCGGGTGCCCGGTCCTCATCCTCTGACTCTGAGTCGCCAGGTCGGACCCACAGACCGATGGAGTGGCCGCCCCCGGCGAGGCGGAGCGCGGCGAGGGCCCTGAGTGGCCTGAGATGGCTGGCTTCCCCGGACATCCCGGGTGGAGGGGTCAGACCCCGGAAGGGCCGAGGGAGCCTGGGAGGCAGATGCCTGCACTGGTGGAGGATGCTGGGCATAAAACCCGGCCACCAGGGAAACCCCGGAGCAGGGGGCTGAGGAAAGCCCATGTTCGGGGGATATTGCCATTGGGCCCATGGCGCCCAAGGCATAGGGCCCTGACCCCATGATAGGGGGGGCTGATAATGTGGCTGCTGGCCCAACCCTGAAAGTGGGGGGCCGAATGCGCCGGTCCCCTGAGGGGTGCTCGGAGAAAATGCGACACCCCGGTGGACTGCCCAACAGCAGAGGCAGACACATGAGGCGGGGGAAGGGAAACAACCGGGGGCGAACTAGATACGAGCCCTTGAGCAGGAGTTGCTTCCCTTGGATCGCCTACCGGGCGAGGGGGGGATGACGCATCGTCCCCCTCATTGCCCGGCGCCTCCGTAGAGGGCCCGATACACCTTCGATTTCTGCCATGGGAATCGAATTGCGAGCAGTAGAACACTGAACGCGGGGTGTACTAACGGGTGCGACAGAACCGAGGCTGAGTCGCTCGCCGTTATGGGGCAAGGGGCGAGATCAACAGAACCGAAGCTGAGCTGATCACCGCCACAAATGAGGGGTTGCGAGAAAGAGCTCGCTGTGACGGGATCGACAGAACCGAAGCTGAGCCGAAAAACCGTCACGAATTGAGGGTTGCGAGAAAGAGCTCGCTGTCACGACAACAAAAACCGAAGCTGAGTTGAGTGAACCCTCGGGAGAAGTGACGCTGAAGGGGAGAGGAGGAATTGGCGGGGCTATAGACAAAGAGCCAGCCGGCGAGGTGAGGGAATCGAAGACGAAACCTTCTTAATTCTCGCCTTACCACCCAATCCTTCACATACGTTTCTCCCCTTAAGTGAAAACATAAAGCCAAGGACACCAACGAACAGCAAACAACGATCGATTGCGAGAAAAGTCAAAAATCTTAGCCGTTCATGTACACGCGGCCTAACGGGAAAAATGGCTGCCGAGAAAAGAGGACTATTCTGAGCATGCGCGAGGCACGAGGCCCTTTCAGGGTTTTGTTGTCCGTACGGACTTTATTGTATACGAGGCAGGGATAGCAAATTGCTGCCGCTTATTGCATTAGTGAGCCACGGTATATAGTGAAAATTAAAACATCGTTTTTCTTCTCTGTCTCTGTGTCTCTTATTAGCCATGAATTTTAAGAAATAAATAGGTGTACGTTAGTCGCTGAATTCTGTGTAAGCTTCCCTGAAATTTGGGTAGAAAGAGTCCTCGGCATTCACACAACAGTTTGGCGACCACGTAAAGGGTCTTCGAGCTCATCTAATGAGTCAAAAAAATCTGTGAGGACATGTTACTGCGGCCCCAGTTTTCCCCCTGTAAAAAAAAAAAAAAATTTTTGTTTTTCTTTCTTTCTTTTTTTTTTTTTCTTTTTTTTTTTTTTTTTTTTTTTTTGGGGGGGGGGGGGGGTCTTGTCTTGTCGTCTTTTTTGTTTTACTGCTGTAGCTGCATTGCAAATTTCTTTTCAGCCTGTCTGGTCTTGCTTTCTTCCATTGGTTCTGGTGTTTGTTTAAAGTTGCTCGAAGCCCGGCGAAGGAGCTCGAGCAAAAAGCCGGAAAACAAAGGGCTGATTCCTTCTCCCAAAGCTCGTGTGTGTGTGTGTGTGTGTGCTTATCAACCGCCCCCCCCCCCCCCCATTCTCCCTTTTTCATTCCTATCTCCATTCCACCCCTCCCTCTCTTTCTTTCTTTTTTCCCCACCTCGACCCAAACCGCCTCCTTTCCTTACACACATCCTCCCCCCCCCCCTTTTCCCCTCCTCCCTCATCTCTCCTTCCCTCAGCTCTCTCTGTCTCTCTGTCTCTTGTCTTTCTGTCCTCGCTGTCTCGCTGTCTCTCTCTCTCTTTCTCTGTCTGTCTGTCTCTCTCTCTCTCTCTCTCTCTCTCTCTCCGTCTCTCTCTCTCTCTCTCTCTCTCTTCTTCTTCTCTCTGTCTCTCTGTCTCTGTCTGTCTGTCTGTCTGTCTCTCTCTCTCTCTCTCTCTCTCTCTCTTTCTTCTCTGTCTCTCTGTCTCTGACTGTCTGTCTGTCTGTCTCTCTCTCTCTCTCTCTCTCTCTCTCTCTCTCTCTCCTCTCTCTCTCTCTCTCTCTCTCCACTCAGCCCACTGAAGTCTGTTTACATTCAGGTCACAGTAGTTCAGCCTCCTCTCTCTCTCTCTCTAAGCGTTGCTGTAAGTTTCCCTGTCTTGTTGATGGATCGCAAAACACTCTCAGTAGCGGCGCGATGCTGGCCGCAGGATGCGTGCCGACGTAAGCCCTCCGAGGTCTACGGCCCGCGGGCTACACTCTGCAAATGTCTGTCTGTCAGTTCGTCACAATCCCCAACAGCCTTCTCTGTGCGCCTGATCTTCTTTGTTTCTGTGGTTATAGTGTTTGAAGTTCGAAAAAAGAACTTTCTTTTGCAAGGGAAAACGCGACCGAAATGGTGCCAGTTCAGTGATATTGCATAAACAGTTTTGGGGTCCATTGTTTGTTGGTTTACGTTTTTCAGTTGCTAGGCTATGTCTTTTTTTTTTTTTGTCGTTGTTGCACGGATATGTAATCTCAACTTCCTAACAGATTCATGTGGAATATGAGCCTTTCCTTTTTGGCTGAGGTCCGGATACGATGGCATTGAGTGTGGCTATTGATGAGGGGGCCAAAAGGAGCGGTGTACGAGCAACAACATCGAGAGGGCACAAGTGCAAAAAAGATTTTTTTAAAATCTCCATAGGATTACACGGATGAAAAGAAAATCCATGGAGGTATAATAGCAGTAACAAAAACAGAAAAATTCCGAGGATGGGTGTGGTGATGATGGTGCAAGGGTGGGCGAGGGTGCATGCAGGAAGCAATCACCATAGGGATACAATCACCATAGGGATACAATCACGCATAGGATACAATCACCATAGGGATACAATCACCATAGGGATACAATCACGAATCAAACACAGACAAATTTCCGGGTGGAGAAAGTGTTACAAGGATGAAACAAAAACAGAAAAGAAACGCCATGGTGTAATGCAATTGTCATACTCAGGGGTCGTACACACACATGCACATCTGCCCAAAGTTCACTCCGCACGTACACGCAATCACTCCTCTCACCCAAGAAGCGCCAAATAATAAACACAACACAAGAAAAGTTTGTTTCCCCTCCTTTACGGGAATACAAATGTTATTAATCAAACTCCAACACTTAAAATCATTTCATTTATACCTCCACTCTACGAAAGAGGAAAAAGAACAACTGCTTCCCCTACAATCAAGGAATTCATAAATACAATGGGATGCATTAGTATCTATCACCAGCAAAAGGGGGATATGTATCACATTATTCGTAAACATCAGGGGCATGCATCAACATCTTCCTTCGCATCAGGAAGAACTATCCAGCCCAAAATACAAAAAGCGTCACTGTCTCTAGGACGGAAGTTCTGGGATATCCTTCCCCCCTCGTGTCTAATCAGTTATTACTCTCCTTTACGGAAATATTGGAACATCAGTTCCATCCAGCCACGCCTTTAAATATTTCTCATCGAAATGTTTCCACATTCAAAATCCCTCTGCATGAAAGTAGATACAATGTTTCTTTGTAGAAAATAAATATAAATTTCACTTTCTGGTCACCCTCTTATCCTTGGGGTAGGCACACAGGGGACAGCCATCTCAGGGCTGAATAGGGCGTCGCCTTAAACAAACTCTCCTTCCTCTGGGCTTGTTATGGAAAAGTGGCCCGCTACCCGAACTGGGCTGTGGGACTTGGTCCGGCACCTCTGGACCACCCCAAGGCCCTAGGTCCGTGGCCCGTGTGAGACAGCCAATCTCTGACGCGACGCAGCCTCGCTCTGGCCTCAGTCCAATCAAACCATCAGGCCCTCCGACGTCTCTGGCTGGCATGGAGCAAGTGATTACAAAATCCTAAAGGTGAATTCAATAGCGCGCGCAGTGCGCCTAATCAGTACTCCACACAGGCCACAGCCAACAGAATAGCGATGTGCATTCACATGACACCTTTTCACTTAAAACCACAAGGCTAGCCAACCTGCCGTCTCAAAACCAATAGTTATACACAAAAACAACATGTGCACATTACAATCAACATAACATGTGGCACATGACAGCAATGATGAATCAAAATCAGATGGGGTTACATGCATGAAACAAACCCAGCACAAATTCCCACGTGGACATAATGACGAATGAAAAAAAAACAATTGCATGAGGGGTACATGAACGAAACCAAAACAGAAAGTCCCTATAGGGCACAGAGGGTGCGTGAATGACACCCAAACAGAAAAGTCCCCATAGGCACAGAGGGTGCATGAATGACACCCAAACAGAAAAGTCCCCATAGGGCACAGAGGGTGCATGAATGACACCCAAACAGAAAAGTCCCCATAGGGCACAGAGGGTGCATGAATGACACCCAAACAGAAAAGTCCCCATAGGGCACAGAGGGTGCATGAATGACACCCAAACAGAAAAGTCCCCATAGGGCACAGAGGGTGCATGAATGACACCCAAACAGAAAAGTCCCCATAGGGCACAAGGGTGCATGAATGACACCCAAACAGAAAATCCCCATAGGGCACAGAGGGTGCATGAATGACACCCAAACAGAAAAGTCCCCATAGGGCACAGAGGGTGCATGAATGACACCCAAACAGAAAAGTCCCCATAGGGCACAGAGGGTGCATGAATGACACCCAAACAGAAAAGTCCCCATAGGGCACAGAGGGTGCATGAATGACACCCAAACAGAAAAGTCCCCATAGGCACAGAGGGTGCATGAATGACACCCAAACAGAAAAGGAACAAACTAACAATGAAAAAAATGGAGTACACCACGAAAAAAAACAACAGCAACAACAACAAAAAACCAGAAAAATCCCCCGAGGTACATGAATAACAAAAAACGAAACATCCTGTGGGACGATGCCAAATGAAAGAAAATCAGAAAAGTCCCCATGGAAGTACATGTGTGAAACACACACACACACACACACACACACACACACACACACACACACACACACACACACACACACACACACTCACACACACACACACACACACACACACACACACACACACACACACACACACACACACACACACACACACACACACACACACACACACACACAGCCACACACACGTGGGATACATGGATGAAAAAAAAGAAAGACTTGTATGTACCCAGAAAAATCCCTATTGGGTACATGGACGAAACGAAAACAGAAAAATCCTTATTGGGTGCACGGATGAAACAAACACAGAAAAGGAAAGAACAAAAGGTCAACAAGCACAACAATAACACAACTCGTGAGACTATGCATACACATGGATGGAATTGGCAACAGGAAAATATTACTGCTGAAACAGGCATCGTGGAAGATGACAAGAAATGATAATACTCTGTGCCGAAGGGGTCCAGCGGGTACGAAAATCTTTAAAACAAAACAAAAAACAAAAAAAAAGGAAGCAAACGACGACTGACTGCTATGCAGTCGTTATTTTCTGGTTGTTTTTTTTTGTTTTGTTTTTTGTTTTTGTGGTAGACTATCAGTTATTCACGAAACATTCCACTTTTACCACATTGTCATCTGTGAAGGATTTTAGTTTGTAACCTCCAAAATCAACAGTGATTGAAAGCAACAACTCAACAACAACAACAACAACAACTACGACGACGACGACGACGACGACGACAACAACAACAACAATAACAACAAAGAACAAGAAGAAGGACAAGAGAAAAAAAAACGTCGTCTTTTAAACAGCTCCTATATTTTTTGTAATATCCTTGCACATTTCACGTAACACCTGACTGGTATTGTGTTGTTGTTGTTGTTGTTGTTGTTGTTGTTGTTGTTGTTGTTGTTGTTGTTGTTGTTGTTGTTGTTGTTGTTTTTGTTGATGCTGTCGTTGATGTGGCGTGATAATATCCTTTTGTATCTGCTCAAATCCTGTAAGAGAATTGTGGCTTTCTTAATGTGTTGATTAACAAAGGATTGACATAAGTAAACTTAATCTCACCAACAGTTAACCTTAGGGTTACAGTCGAGGGGCAAAGATGATACCCACTGATCTTCATCGTCATGAACGCTTTATTTCAAATGTGAAAATGAACACCAATTGAACCTCAAACCAATCCCAAACCACCCTGTCAACTTCACCTTTTATCTCTCATGCCCCAGATACAAGGGGCAAAACACAGTAAAGCGAATTCGTACAGGACTCAATATTGTCACGGCCAAGGAATCCAAGGAATCTGCACCTTCACCGCAGATCCTGAGGAGTTCATTCTTCTCTCATTCTTTCTTTTAATGCAACGGCAACAACAGCTTCTGTTCCAACTGTTGCCAGTGCCACTCTAGCAAGAGAATGAAGATGCTGGACGTTAGCATCATTATCTAAGACTTGACTTTAGTTTGCTGCTGCCACTTCTGATCGCAGAACAACTCATTACACTCACACACACACACACACACACACACACACACACACACAACACACACACACACACACACACACACACACACACCACACACACACACACCACACACACACACACACACACACACACACACACACACACACACACACACTACACGCATACACACATGGAATTTCAAACTGGAAAGAACAATCCATACCTGATGGTGACAACCCCTTAAAGCAATTCAACTTAATTATCTTAAATCATCTTTCGTACCAAATTTGTTGAACAAAGAAGATCATAAATGTTATTATTAAAGATTCAGGTGCGGCTCTCTGCTCCTGCGACATCTATATCCTCATTACCACAAAAAGGCAATAGAGTCCGTGATTGGTGAAGTTGTGTCTGTCAAAAAGTTAAGAGATGATAGTTCTTATATTCAGTGCAAAAATGAGAGACAAAGTAAGAAGCTGATGCAGACACAAAGCATTGCTGGTATAGCTGTTTACACTACACTACGCCCAAGTAAAAACAGTTGGTATTGTTTTCAAGGACCTGGATGAGAGTTTCTGTCTTCTGTTCCAAGTATTGTGAGCGGGGTCCGAAAATCGGTTCTTAGAAACGGGAAAAAGTGACAATAATTACTTTCAAACTTCAAGCACTTCCAGAAAAACTTAGTATTGACAATAATTGTGTTGAAGATACACCCATATTGTGCGCCAATAAAAAGGTGTACGTTGTTGGCTGCATCACACAAGAAACTGTTAAGTAAAGTACAGATAGAGCAATGTGGCAGTCATCACGACCCCGAGAATGACTGCT